>CANTUT010001839.1:0-130000 GCA_947687605.1 Reutealis trisperma | reverse complement strand
GTTTAATGAGCAAAATGACCAAAACACCTTTTATTGGAAAAAGTGAAAGGTCAGAAAATCTATTAGACCTTATACATTCTAATGTATGTGGACCAATGTCTATACATCTAAGAGGTGGCTATTCCTACTTCATACTTCTATTGATGATCATGTGTATTTAATGAAATAGAAATCTGAAGCGTTTAAAAAGTTCAAAGAATTCAAGTTAGAAGTAGAGAAACAAACTGGCAAGAGTATTAAAACACTAAGATCTAATGCTCCATGAGATTTGATTTCCAAAATTATCTAAAAGAAAATGGGATTCTTTCTCAATGGACTCCTCCATATAATAGTGTATCTAAAAGGAGAAACCATGCACTCTATGATGAGTCATGTACATCTTCCAAAATCGTTTTGGGGATATGCCTTTGAAACTGCTACCTTTACACTAAACCACGTCCCATCTAAATCGATTGACAAAACACCATATGAGATGTGGAAAGTTTGAAAACCAGCTTATCTTATATGAAAATTTGGAGTTGTCCAGATTATATAAAGTGGATAGAATTGGATAAGTTAGAAACAAAGTCTAGTAATTTGTGGGATATCCAAAAGAAATATAAGGATGTTATTTCTATCATCCCCAAAAAATAAAAAATAAAAAGGTATTTGTTTCAAACCATGCTGTTTTCGTAGAAAAATGGTTTAATCTAGAAGGAACCAGTGGGAGCAAGATAGATCTTAAAGAAGTTTAAGTATCACAAATAAATAAATTTGATGAGGTGGAACCTGAGTTCAAACCTCAAGAATCAAAGGCACAACTAAAAGCTCAACATACACAAGTACTTTGTAGATGTAGTAGGATTCCTCATCCATTCAAGAGGTATAATAACTTTCTCGTGGATGAGCACAACAAGGAATGGCCCATGGATGTTGAGCCTACTAAATATAAAGAAGCAATGTCAAGTGTTGATTCCAAGAAATGGCTTGTAGCTATGAAATCTAAAATGGATTCCATGTACACCAATAAAGTATGGACTTTGGTAGATGCACTTAAAGGGATAAGACCCTATTGGTTGCAAATGGGTCTTTAAGAGAAAGATAAACATGGAGGGTAATGTGTATACTTATAAAGCAAGATTGGTTGCAAAAGGGTATCGTAAAAAACAAGGCATTGATTATGTTGAAACTTTCTCGCCAGTCGCTATACTTAAATCCATTAGGATTTTCCTTGTAATAGATGCATACCATGACTATGAGATATGGCAAATAGATATCAAAACTGCATTCCTTAATGGAAATCTCCAAGAGGAAGTATATACGATACAACTAGAAGGTTTTGAAATTGAAGATGCTAACAAGGTATGTAAGCTGTCAAAGGTCCATTTATGGACTTAAGTAAGCTTCTAGAAGTTGGAACATTCATTTTGATGAGACAGTCAAAGATTTTGGTTTTATCAAAAATGAAGATGAACCTTATATATAGAAGAAGGTTAGTTAGAGTAGAATAGTATTCTTAATATTATATATAATGACATTCCTATGCTTCAGTTAGTTAAGGTTTGGTTATCTAAATGATTCTCCATGAAATTTTTAGGAGAAGCAGCCCATATTGTAGGAATAAGGATCTACAAAGATAGATCTAAAAGGTTGCTCGGTCTATCACAAAGTACATACATTGATAAGATGCTAAAAAGGTATAGCATGGATCAATCCAAGAGAGTATACTTACAATGTCACATGGCATTTACCTTTCAAAACATATAAGTCCGAAGACACATATCAAATTTTATCGTATGTCTAATATTCCACATGCTTCTGCTATGGGATCCATTACATATGCGATATTATGTACTATGCCTGATGCATCTTATGCTCTAAGTGTTACAAGAAGATATCAGGCTTCTCCTGATGAGGATTACTAGATAGCCATCTAGAATATTCTCAAGTATTTAAGAAATAATAAAGACATGTTTTTGGTTTACGTAAATGTCGAACTTCAAGTTTGTGGATACACAGATGCTAGCTTTCAATAAGATAGAAATGATAATAGCTCACAGTCTAGTTATATATTTACCTTGAATGGTAGAGCTATCACTTGGAAGATGTTGACCTAAGTTATTTCAAAACTTAGTCAATCTTTATTTTGATCTTATCAATCAAATTGAAAGTTATATAATGTTTGTTCAAGTGTTTATTTTGCAGAATATATCATATTTATTGATTAAAATTGAAAGGAAATCTAAATCTTCAAAAGTATATTGGATGGTTTCTGAGTCATGACCAAGATCATGAAATCGCAACTGTGACCATGAAATAACAACCAAGACTAATAGCAACCAAGACTATGTAATCGCGACCAAGAAACTTAAGAAACCAATTTGATCAATTTTACTTAGAGCAAATCACGACCTCAGTTGCGACCGCGACCAAGGCCGCGATCTTGGATTCGCAATTGCAAATTGGTAGTCGCGACTGTGATATTCATACTAAGATCCAAGCTTGCAATGAATAGTTAAAGAACCAATGAGAAGATGCCACGTGTTATCTAGCCATTATGGACTATAAAGATCGCGACCGCTAAATGGCAGTCGCGATCGCGAAAAGGGAGTCACAATTGCAAAAAGGGCTTAACGACCACGACCCAGCTCTGACAGTGCATTTAATGTAAGATATTATGGCTGTTGTGAAGATCCTTCTTGGTATCTCTGTGTAATGGGAATTTGGAGGGAAGAAACTATAAATACCCCCTCCAAAAGCCCTTATAATGATCCAACAACTTTCATTTAAGCCAAACTCTTGCAATTTTATTTCTCAAAGCTTTTACTTTTTAATTGTTATCTTTTGGTTATTGTAAGAGCATTAATAGCTCAAAGGGTTGAATGTTAGCCTTGAATACACATATTGTTAGGTTAAGAGTGAGCCATTAGAAAACTCTTGTATAGGTTTGAGTGTGAGCCTAAGGAAAACACTTATGAGGGTTGTGTGTGAGCCATTGAAAACACATTATAAGTTTGGAGTGAGCTTGAAGCTCCTTGTTAGTGTCAACTAGTAGTGGATTACCCAATTGAGATTAGGGAGTGGATGTAGCATTTGTTAATACCCAAACCACTATAAAATTGATTGTGTTCATTCTCTTTTCCTATCTCTTTCTATCCATTTTTTAATTTCCCACCAATTCAACGTCCCTTCTTGGTGCATAGGGCCAAACAAGCGGTATCAGAGCTTTGGTCTCATTCTTCAAACTTAATTATGTGAGAAAAGATCAAAATGGCCAATGAAGGGATGCATCACCTTAAGCTACACTTTGATGGTATCAATTATGCGCATTGGAAATATAGAATCGAGGTAAATCTTGATAGTGATGTCATTGATGTATGGGATTGCATAATCAAAGAATGGAAACCTCCATCAAGAAAAGTTGATGATGTTGCAGAATTGGTTCCTAGAGAAGAATGGGTGGATGCACAAAGAAAAGCTAATGGGAAAAATAAAAGAGCCATGGCAATTCTTCTTAGTTCACTCTTGAGAGAAGAATGTGGTAGAGTTTGTTCAAGTGCGTTTAGCATTTCAAAATCTTTAAAAAACTACCATAAAGGAATTAAGCAAGTCAAGGAGAAAAAGATTTAGTTGTATACAACTGAATATGAGCTCTTCAAGATGAAACCCAATGAAAGTGTCACTGACATGACAAATAGGCTTCTAGCCCTTGTCATCAGTATGAAGAAATTGGGCAAAGTATACACCTTGAACGACATTAACTATTAGATTCTCAATACTCTCCCTAAAAAAGATTATAAAGCTAGAATTGCTGGCATAGAAGAAGCTAATAAGAATCTTGGGAAGGTTCTTACGGCTGTCCTCATTAGAAAACTCATTACCGAAGAAATGCCTCTATTGATAGAGAAGGAAGAGAATCAAGAGAAGGAGAAAAAGAAGTCCTTAGCTCTCAAATCCTCCCTCAAAAGCAAAAAGGAATGTGAGAGCTCAAGTGAATCAGACGAAAATGAGGATGATGATGATGAAGAACTTGCTATGCTCTCAAAAAGGGTCAAAGACATCATTAAGAGAAGAAAGAAAGAAAAGAGGCCCTTTAGGAGATCATCATCAAATTATAACTCAAACTCAAGCAAAGAAAAGAAGAATGACATTACTTGCTATGAATGTGGCAAGCAAGGTCATATAAAAACAGAATTGCCTGACATCAAGAAGAAAAAGAAAATGGGACAAGGAGAAGAAGAAGAAGAAGAGGGGTTTCAAAGCAACATGGGATGATGAATCCTCAAGTGATGAAGAGGAAGAGGATGTTGCAAACTTATGTTTCATGGCCATTGAGGACTCATTAAATGAGGTAAGATCTAACTCTCAATCTTGTGATGATATTAATGATGATATGCATGATGAGAATGAGCTAATTAAAGCTATAAATTTAAAATGCAAAAAGTATAAATCAAAAATGAAATTTTTTAAGGAAAAGCATTCTAAGTTGGAGGAGAATTTTAAAGAATTAGAAAAAAATATTTTAAGCTTGAAAACCTCCAATGTTAGCTTAGAAAGCTCATTGGAGGAAATCACTTTTAAAAACTCCTCTTTTAATTCTTTATATAAAGAAAGCAATGCTTTGACAATTGAGGTTGAAGAATTAAGAAACTCAACCTCAAAAATTCACAGTGGAAAAGAAGCCTTGGATACTCTTATTGTATTACAAAGGCCACCTCTTGTGAGACATGGTCTTGGCTTTGATAACTCATCTCCATCCTCATCCTCTCCCACTATATTCATAAAGGCTAAAACTCCTCAAACCTCTAGCATTGAGGTAAGTCACAAGGAAGTGAAAACACATACTAAACCTCTAAGTCCCAAAAGGACTCAAAAGGTTACATTAGACTCAAGAGCTAAGCCTCAATGAGTTAACCATGCATTCATGTATCAAAAAAGGCATACTCAAAGACATCCACAGTCACAACATAATACTTGTCCTTGTATACATTCATGTCATAATGTTGTGAAAAGACCAAATTTTTTTTGACAAAATGGCTAAGAAAACCTTCAAATCAAAACTCAAATGCCATTATTGTATGAAATATGGTCACATAAATGTATTTTATTATATAAGGAAGGCTCAACTTAAGCTTAAGGACCCTTTCAAGGCTAACCCCTAAGGACCCAAGTATATTTAGGTACCTAAGACAAGATGATTAATCCTGTTTTCTAGGTGTGTCTCAAATCCACTACCAAGAAGAACAAATGGCATATAGATAGTGGATGCTCAAGACACATGACAGGAAATGCAAGCCTCTTCACAAATTTGAAAGAAAAGAGAGGTGGAAACATCATATTTGGTAACAATGCCAAAGGTAAGATAGTTGGCATTGGTACCATTGGTAAGAACAATCTTTCTCTCATTGAAAATGTTCTTTTGGTTGATGGTTTAAAATTTAACTTGCTTAGTGTAAGTCAATTATGTGATAAGGGTAATAAAGTCACCTTTGACTCTAAAGCATGCATTTTCACCACTTTAGTTAATGACAATATAGTGTTTAAGGGTGAAAGGGAGGGCAATACCTACATGATTGACTTAGATGATTTGGTTAACCAAGATATCAAGTGTTTCATGTCTATTAGCAATGAATCTTGGCTTTGGCATAGAAGGCTTAGACATGCAAGCATGGAGCTTCTTTATAGTCTTTACAAGGATGAGCTTGTTGAAGGACTTCTAAAGATCAAATTCTCAAATGACAAGACATGTGGACCTTGTCAAATGGGAAAGCAACACAAATCATCCTACAAATCAAAAAATATTCTAAGTACTCTAGACCCCTTCAACTTATTCATATGGATTTGTTTGGACCTAGTAGAGTTGCTAGTTTAGGTGGAAAAATGTATGCCTATATGCTTGTTGATGACTATTCTAGATTTACTTGGGTTAGTTTTTTCACTCATAAGAGTGATGCTTTAGATGCATTTAAAAGTTTTGCAAAAAGAGTTCAAAATGAAAAAGGCTACTTCATTTCCAAAATTAGAAGTGATCATGGAAAATAATTTGAAAATGAATTTTTTGAAAATTTTTGCATTGAACATAGAATTTCACATAATTTTTCCTCTCCTAGAACACCTCAATAAAATGGTGTTGTAGAAAGTAAAAATAGAACTTTATTTGAAATGGCTAGAACCATGCTTAATGAATATGACTTACCAACTTATTTTTAGGCAGAAGCTGTTAGCACTTCATGTTACATTTCAAATAGAGTTTTTAAAAGACCCATTTTGAATAAAATCTCTTATGAGTTATGAATGGAAGAAAACCCAAGGTTTCATATCTAAGAGTTTTTGGTTGCAAGTGCTACATATTAAATGCCAAGGATAACCTTGGCAAATTTGCTTCTAAAACTGATGAAGGCATTTTCTTAGGATATTCCACCACTAGTAAAGCTTATAGAGTCTTTAACAAAAAGACTATGGTAATTGAAGAGTCTATGAATGTTGTATTTGATGAATCTAGTAAACTTGATCTTAGGAAAGGTAGTGTTCTTGATGATCTTGTAGGTGAATTTGAAATGCTTAGATTAGATCAAGATGAGACTCTAAAGGAAGTTGAAGACCAAGTGGAAAACCAACAAGATCATAAGGATCAATCAAATCCACAAGAGGAAGATGTTCAAGAACTTTCTAAGGAGTGGAGATACCCCAAGAATCACCCCAAGGAGCAAATCATAGGTGATCCATCTAAGGGTGTAAGTACTAGATCTCATTATAAAGCCTTAGATAATAATTTTGCCTTTGTTTCTCGAGCCAAAGACCATTGATAAGGCTCTTAATGATGAGAGTTGGGTGATTGTTATGGAAGAGGAACTCAACCAATTTGAGAGAAATAAAGTTTGGGAACTTGTTCTTAGACCCAAAGATCATCCCATTATTGGATGTAAATGGGTTTATAGAAATAAGTTAGATGAGCATGGTTTCATCAGTAGGAAAAAGTCTAGATTGGTTGCCAAAGGGTACAACCAAGAGGAAGGCATTGATTGCGATGAAACTTATGCTCCGGTAGCAAGAGTAGAGGCTATTAGAATTTTGCTTGCTTATGCATGTCATATGGATTTTAAGCTTTTTCAAATGGATGTTAAAAGTGCTTTTTTAAATGGATTTATTGAGGAGGAAGTTTATGTCAAGCAACCCCCCGGTTTTGAACATCATGAACTTCCCAATCATGTTTTCAAATTAACCAAGGCCTTATATGGTTTGAAACAAGCTCCTAGATCTTGGTATAAAAGGCTAAGTATATTTCTTTTGAAAAATGATTTTGTTAAGGGCAAAGTTGACACAACACTTTTTGCAAAATGGCATAAAAATGACACTTTAATTGTTCAAATTTATGTTGATGATAATGTGTTTGGTGCTACTAATGAACATCTTTGTGAAGAATTTGCCAAGTGTATGACTAGGAAATTTGAGATGAGCATGATGAGTGAGCTCAAGTTCTTCCTAGGACTACAAATCAAGCAATGCAAAGATGGCATCTTCATCAACCAATCCAAATATACAAGAGAGCTTCTTAAAAAGTTTGGCATGGATGGTTGCAAAAGTAGCAAGAGTCCAATGAGCACATCAACTAAGCTTGATAAAGATGAAAAGGGTAAATCCATAGATGAGAAGAAATATCGAGGTATGATCGGTTCTCTTCTCTACCTTACAGCATCTAGACCTGATATAATGTATAGTGTTTGTTTGTGTACACGTTTTCAATCTTGTCCTAAAGAATCTCATTTGCATGCTATTAAAAGAATTTTGAAGTATTTACATGGCACATTGCATTTAGGACTTTGGTATCCTAGAAATTCATCTTTTACAATAATTGAATTTTCAGATGCGAATTATGCCGGTAGCTTGCTTAATAGAAAAAGCACTTCCAGAACTTGTCATTTTCTTGGTAAATGTTTACTTTCATGGTTTAGCAAGAAATAAGTTTCAGTGGCTTTGTCCACTGCTGAAGCGGAATATATGGCGGCGGGTTGTTGTTTCACTCAAGTTCTTTGGATGAAATAATAACTCAAGGATTATGGTCAAGTGATTGTTCACATTCCCATCAAATGTGATAACACAAGTGCCATAAATCTTTCCAAAAATCCCATTCAGCATTCTAGGAGTAAGCATATAGACATTAGGCATCATTTCTTGAGAGATCATGTGCAAAATGGTGATGTTGTATTAGAATTTATTGATACAACTAACCAACTTACTGATATTTTCACAAAACCCTTGAATGAAGAAAGATTAAATTTCATAAAAAGGAAAATTGGTATGGGAGCTCATTACCTTAGATTTTCAAAATTACATAATGTTTTTCATACACATCAAAATTTTATGCATTTTGTGACATTCTTATTCATATTTTATTTCAATATTTAATCTTGAATTGAGGTGACTCTTAATTCAATTCAAATCAAGTTTTTAACTTTGTGCAATGTTCTTGAATTTTTGGTTGCATATTGGTTGCTTTATGGTTGATTTTTGGTATATTTGACTTCAATTGCTTGAATTTCTTTTCAATAACTTGCTAATATCTTAGTTTATAAAATGTGTAATTGTATTTATTTTGACCTTGAGTTATAATGCCAATTACATTGCACATATCCTTCATCAAATGTTTTTAAAAATTTCTAATTTTTTAAAATTCACGATCGCTACAAGTAAATCGCAATCGCAAAATTCAAATTTTTAGCCGTTACCTTTTATCACTTTTAGTCTTGCTCGTGATCTGTAAACCGCAAATGCGATTTTTGAATTTTTCAAAAGTCGCGGTCGCGACTCAGTGTTTTGCAGTATTCAAAACTAGCCGTTTTTCAATGGACATTTTTGCATTTAAATCAAAAACTAGTCATTTTCTGACCTTTTTTACCTATTTTTTACCTATAAATACCCCACTATTTCAGTTTTTACCTATCTTCTAACTCTCCAAGCTCTCTTCTACTTCAGATTCTACTAATGTCAAACTCTCTTCCAACTTTTCTCTCTTTCAAGCTTTTTATTTTCTTCATCTTTTCAAACTCTTCTCCATCAATGGCTTCAAGAAGACCTTCTTGAACTCATGAGGGGAATAACCCAAGAAGAAAAACAAAATTTCCTAAGAGTCTAAGACAAAACCATCTTACCCTCCAAAATACCTTCCTTAGTGTGTCTCAAAACTTTAGGAATTGGGGATAGCATCATTGGCTACCTTAAAAATTTAGAATGGGGAAAGTTTGTTTTGTTGATGAAGATGGGTATGATGAGCTAACTAGGGAATTCCTTGCCACCTTAGTCGTCCACAAAAACTTCATCCTACCCGTGGCCATTATGCCATAGATTTTCGATTTTTTGGTCACCTATATCAGCTTTCCCTTAGTGATATTGCTAACATCTTTGGTCTCCAAATTGAGGGTGCCTACACCATCAATGATTTCTACCTTCACCTCAATTCTTTTTGGACCAAAATTTCCTTTGAAACCAAATTTGATCCCAAATCCTCCCTTGCCAAACACATTAAGACACTTTCCCTTTGGCTTCTTCATAGAATCATCACCCTTGCCATAAATGCTAGAGGGGATGGAAATGAAAGGGTTTCCTAAAGAGATCTTTTCTTCCTCTATGTTCTTGTCAAGGAACAACCAATCCAAACTACTACATTTCTAGTAGACCAATTTCTTCACCTTTCTTCAACAAAAAAGGGTACCATTCTACTCTCTTCCCATGTTTCTACAATAGCCAAACATGTTGGGGCTCTTACTCCACCCAACATAGCCATTCTCTAAAGACCAATCAAAAAATCCCTTATTGACTTTCAATATATGATCAATGCTAAGGCATTGAGAGAAAAGGAAGGGAAATATGATTATATTTTTAGAGATGTTGGGATCCAATAGAGGACTAGGAAAAGATCAAGAGTGGTGGTAGGTGAACCTAGTCAACCACAAGAGGAAGAACCCTAAATAGCACCTATTGCTCCTCCATCTCAACCTCAAGATGAAACCAATAGACTTCTTCACAAAGTCTTAAGGAGACTTTCCCTTCTAGACCGTATTCACTAAGACATATTTGATGTACAAGGTCACATGAGTCTCCCTCAATGTAACCTACAAGAATGGCAACATAGTGAAGAAGAGGAGGAGACACATGAGGAGGCCCCTCATCAAGAAGAAGAGGAACCCAAAGATGGAGGAGATGATTAGATTTTTTTTTAACAATTCTTTTGTTTTCCTTCTTTTGTTTAGCTTACTATGTTTCTAATTTTTCTTATCTTTTTTATGCATTTCAATGTGGCATTATAAATTTCAAATTAATACAACTATCTATTTTCTCTATTTTTATCTTGTTTATTCTTTGCTTTATTGCTTTTGTTCCCTTTACAATATATTTTTCTCTATTTCTTTTTGATTTGCCAATGGGGGAGAAACATAAGAACTTAAATAAACTCAAATGAACATCACTTGATTATAACTTTAAGAATATGTTCTCCACTTTATATTTTTTTTGTCATTTGTTGCATAAATTGAGGGTGAGAACTCTTGATGAATTGAGTGTTATTTTACATTCAACTTCTAATTTATATTTAAGTTCAATTTGATTGTTAAAATCAAAAAAGGAGAGAATGTTGACCTAAGTTATTTCAAAACTTAGTCAATCTCTATTTTGATCTTGTCAATGAAATTTAAAGCTATATAATGTTTGTTCAAGTGTTTGTTTTGCAGAATATATCATATTTATTGATTGAAATTGACAAGAAATCAAAATCTTCCAAAGTATATTGGATGGCTTCTGAGTCACGACCATGAAATAGCAACCAAGACTATGTAATCGTGACCAAGAAACTTAAGAAGTCAATTTGATCAATTTTACTCAAAGCAAATTGCCACCTCAGTCACGACTGCGACCAAAAGCGCGATCCTGGATTCACAATCACAAATTGGTAGTCGCGACCGCGATATTCATACTAAGATCTAAGCTTGCAATGGATAGTTGAAGAACCAATGAGAAGATGCCACGTGTTATCTAGCCGTTATGGACTATGAAGATCACGACTGCTAAATGGTAGTCATGATTGCAAAAGGGAGTTGCGACCATGAAAAGGGAGTTGCAATCTCGAAAAGGGCCTAGCGACCGCGACCCAGCTCTGACAGTGCATTTAATGCAAGATATTATGGCTATTGTGAAGATCCTTCTTGGTATTTCTTTATAATGAGAATTTGGAGAGAAGAAGCTATAAATACCCCCCTCCAAAGACCCTCATAATGATCCAACAACTTTCATTTAAGCTGAACTCTTGCAATTTTATTTCTCAAATCCTTTACTTCTTAATTGTTATCAGTTGCTTGTTGTAAGAGCATTGATAACTCAAAGGGTTGAGTGTTAGCCTTGAAAACACATATTGAAAACACATATGTTATCATTTGGATGGCTATGAACCCTTATTTAAACACTTTTGAAATTAATTCTGAATTCTTCAAAACTGACTGAAGTATTCCTAGCATAATCTGACACCTTTCCTACTTTAACTAGACCTTCTATACCAAATAACATTTTTTCAAAACTGACTAGATTTTCTCTCAGACTGACTACTAAAATGTTTTAAAATTAATTTCAAGCCTAATGATACTGATTGAAAATTTTTTTTAGCTCTATAACTTCCAAAATTTGACCCAAAAGCCTTAAAAATGGATCAAAAAAGCACCTAAAAAAAGTGAGCCGAGTCGTGTCAAGCTCCACATCTGCGCCTATTGAGGCGTGGCGACAGCATCTCTTAGACGAGGCCATCTGCACCTTAGCCCACAGTTATTGGCGATCCGCACTGCCCTATTGTGAACCCTCAAATTTGCACCTTATGATCCGGCTGCAGCTTGACGCCTACTAAGAATAGGGCACTACGCATACGGCGGTCCCGCTAGCCGGTTTGCGGGCAAGGGTCAAGGGGGCAGCGCCCCGTTGAAAAATAAACGAGAGGTGCGTCACTGCCCTGGGTGGCACGCGACGGCGGCACACCTTTTGAACCGCCGTATGGGCAGCATATTTGCCGTGCCACCTTGGGCGGCATGAAATTCGTGCCGGCAGTAAGGCAGCATGCTCAATGTGCCGCCGGATATCTGGCATGTCGCCGGTGCCACCCATGCCGCCGGTGACATGCTGGTGCTGCCGTCCGTACCGCCAGCACCTCCTTCGCCAGATCAAATAGAGCCTCCTTCCAGCTCATTTGGGGGAATTCCAATGCAAAAATCCTCCTATACTGCTCTACTTATTGTGCTTATGTTCTGCTCGAAATTTGATACAAAAGTTATGGTTTCAATTTCTTTTTAATTTACATTCATTACACTATTTTGCTAACCTTTTGCTATTAAGGTTCAACTTCAAGGTCCTAAATCCAAAGTGGAGCTTAGATCCAAAGTTAAGCTCACCCCGTTCATTCGAAAATTAAGGAAAGCAAAGGTATAATCTTCTTTCTATTTTTAAAATTCTAAACTCGGATCTAGAATTCTCTTTAGATCTAAAATAGAAAAGATCTAAAATTTATTAATTTAAGGATCTGAATTAAATTAATAAACAAAACCAACACTTTTCCAGAACCCCTCCTTTGCAAGAAGGAAGAACTGCGTGGGGTTTGATTCCTATTCAATAGGATACACAGGTTGCCATTCTGAAAGGCATCAACTCCAAAATCTTTTTATTAATAGTTTTTCCCTTTTTATTTTGATTAATTTATATTAATCTTTTATTTCTGATTTTGAATTAGCTTAGTTGAGGAATATGTGCTTTTCCTAGTACCCATAAGGGCTAGAGGAAAGATCCTTTTTATTTCAATTGTTTTGATCTTGTAATAATTAGGTAAGATCTATTTTGCTTGTGTATCTACAATTGTCATTCCATCTCATCATGTATGTCTGTGTCATGCATCATTATACTCCTGTTCATGCATACATGAAATTCCTTTTTAAGAGTTATTTTGCACTTTTAGCCAAACTAAAGAAAATTATATTTTCTTAATTGTGTAATTACCAAAACCTGATCCCCGAACTCTATTTGGTCACTCATGGATTAGTGCATTTTTCATTAGGGATAAATCAAATATTTTTTGGAGTTAATCATTTTGGGTTTTCTTTAATTTTCCCAATTAAAATAAGTAAATTAAAGTGGCAACTCCCTTTCACAACTTCCAAATTACAAAAATCAATTTTCTGAACTCACAGCGAGTTCAAATCGTGGAGTTTCTCCCGAAGAGCATTTTAATTCCTCAGCAGATCGGACCGGTGCTCGGGCGAGGCCTCACAGTTGGCAACTCCACTGGGGACAAAAAAAATCTTTTTCAAATAGAAGATAAAGTGGATTGCTTTTGGTAAAATACCAAGTTTGGCTTTAAACGCAAAATAACTCTTTCATGCATCACTACATCGGACTCCTGGTCCACAAAACCTAGCTTCTTAGGAAAACAAAAGATAGAAAATAACATCGAGTGGGCAACCTTCCTTAGGTCTGCTTACCGATAGTGAAATCATATCCTCTAATCCTTTTAGATGTGTAACGAGTATGCACGTACCATTGGACCCACGCGAGGCTCTTTGTCTCACATGTGGTTAGATATATCGCATCTCTAGTGTGATGGGTTCCCTTCAAATCACCCTAACCTTTTCATGTAATGACTCATAGAACCTTCCTTTAGGATTTTATGCACCATAATACTAAACTTGGTATATCATTATCATGAAACCTTTTTCATTCATGCATACATGCATGTATAGCTTGAACCTTGTGAAGAGTCAAAAACCTATCAAATACCTTCACACCCAAAGCCTATGGTCCACCTAAACCCATGGTCAACACCTAAAACCCATAGTCCACCTAAACACATGGTCAACACCTAAAACCCATGGTCCACCTAAACCCATGGTCAACACCTAAAGCCCATGGTTCACCTAAACCCATGGTCGAGACCCAAAGTCTATGGTCCATCTAAACCCATGATCAAAATCAAAATCTCATGGTTCACCTAAACCCATGATCCAGTCCTATCCAAACCCATGTCAAACTCATGGTAAAAATAACCCATTTATGGTACCCTCATCCTTTTCCATAATTCTTATCCAAGCTAAACACTAACCTAGCCCAAGCTAAACACTGACATAGCTTCATCTTTCATAATTCTTATCGAAGCTAAATACTAACCTAGCTTTCATCTTTCACAACTCTTAACCAAGCTAAACACTGTTCTAGCTTTCATCTTTCATAGTCCTTACCCAAGCTAAACACTGATATAGCATTATCCTTAACCATCCCTAGTAAAGCTAAATACTGACTTAGTGTCACTCTTATCCTTACCCAAACTAAATGCTAACTAGGTTTCATCTCTTACATCACTATCCAAACCCATGGCCCATCTAAGCCTATGATCTAGTCTAACCCATTATCTAATTATTACCAAACCCATGGTGCACCCAACATCCAAATCCATGGTACATCCATACCCAATCCCAAAACCTATGGTCACTCTATCCTTAAGCCCAGGGTAAACCAATCACAATCCTAATCATCCAAAGCTAAATTCTGATCTAGCCACTCAAAGCTAAAATCTAACCTAGCCACCCTAAGCTAAATTCTGACCTAGCCATTCAAAGTTAAAATCTGATCTAGCCACCCAAAGCTAAAATCTGACCTAGCTCTCTTAGCTAAATATATACCTAGCTAACATCATACACCTTTACCCTCATCTTTACCAATACACCGTCAACCTAACCACAAGACATTGCATCCATTATCTTTAAACCTAAGATCCTTTGGTTTGTCACACCTCCCCATAACCCTTTTTGCCAAAGCTTGATACTAACCCAGTTCCTTTTCCTTTTCAAAGGTTGACAAAATGTCTGTTGCTGGAGATGAAATCACTGCTACCATAGCTGATGAAATCTTTGATAAGCTTTTTGCTAAGCTCTCTGAACAACAAGAGACCCTAATGAAGAGGCAAGATGCCTATTTTCAAGACTTGCTCAAAGCCCAAAGGAAGGCCGTTATGGAAGATGTCTACACCATGATGGAACAAACCTCCCTAGCCCAAAGCTCAACCGACCCAAAACTACTCAAATCTGACCTAAGACTCGCTCTTTATCCTATTTATGGATTCACTTCCAGAGCTGATTCCAAAGACAAAGAGCTTGCAAACACTAACATGATCCCACTAATACCTATTCCATCACCTGAATTCCTCAGAAACAACTCACTCTATCAATCCATGACAGTTCAACCACCAAATTTCACCCCTACTCTCACTTTTCGACCCGCGGATCCTTTCCAAAGGAAGGAAGTCAACCCTAAAATCAAAGCCTTTATGGAAAAAGTAAAGCACATGGAAAAAATGATGAAGAATCTAAAGAAGAAAGAAAACCTAGTTGATACAGGCTCCTTGAGCTTATTTCCCAATGCAAGAGTTCTGCCAAAGTTCAAGATGCCAAATTGGACAGATTTGATGGAACTACTTGCCCCAAGATCCATTTAAAGATGTATGCGGGGGCAATGCATCCCTCTAGTATCAACAATGAGCTCCTTGCTCAACTCTTTCAGCAAACTCTTACTGATCCTACCCTGAGATGGTTCATTAACTTGGATGATACCCAAAAATAGACTTAGGAGGACATTTGCAAGGCATTTCTCGAACAATACTACCATAATATTGAAGTGGACATTACAAGAAGGGATTTAGAAACCATAAAGCAACTTCCAGATGAGCTCTTTTCCATGTTCCTTACAAGGTGTAGGGCTAAAGCTGCTCAAATGGTAAACAGGCCAATCGAGCAAGAACAAGTAGATATCATTATCAAGAATCTACTTTCTGCCTATAAAGCCCTTTTGTTAACACAATACCTACCCACTTTCAGAGCTTTGGTTGCAACTACATCAAAAGTTGAAGATTGTATCCAAAGTCAATCATTTCAAGTTGAATTCCACACCACCAACCTGAACAGTGATGAGGAATCTAGTTCTAACTCAACTCCACCTTACCTTAGCCCCAAAAGGCATGTCATGGAGTAGTTCAAGTTCAGCTAATCTGACCTTTCTGATATTGAATTCCAAGTCTAAGCCTGAGTCCAAGTCTAAATCTCAAAAGTATGAGTCCAAATCTGAGTTGGAGTCTGTCATCTTATTTTTCTTTATTCTCGTTGACCATAGCAGTTTCTTTTGTCATCTTGCAATAAAGTTTCCTTTATAGTAATGCACATACATTTTCTTTTCATCTTCCTTGTTTAGTCCAGCATGGATGAGCCATAAAAAAAAAAAAAAAAAAAAAAAAAGAGAGAGAGAGAGAGAGAGAGAAAATGAAAAAAAAAGAGAAAAAAAGAGAGAAATGAACAAACAGTCAAATCCACCACAATTAGCATAAATCAGAATTTAAGGTGCTAATCAAAGAAGGTCAAGTAATGGACCTCTCATCAAATAATTGAAGCACAAAGAGCAAATCAAAAGAAATTACCCATTGCACATTAGGTAATCAAACAATGCACCTCAACAAGGGCAACAAGTTCAGAAAAGACCTTTGTCAAATCTAGAATTCAAAGGCCAAAGCCTCTCAAAGCAGTAGCCCAAATCATGGTGGAATATTTTCTCCTAAATGCAAGCTCGCTAAGCTAAAAACCCAAAAAGGGCGGCTTAAACAAAAGTTAGAGCTAAGAAAGAGAGGGAGAGCTGAGAAAGAGAGAGAGAGAGAGAGAAAGCTCATCCAAGTCTCTTTCCCTCATGTCCAAAATTATTAAATCATCTTCAATCAATATGTCATCCTTTCTAACCAGAGATTTATTCTCTAAGGATATATAATCCTCTATGCCCTTATCCTATAATGGGGGCATGTCTTCCTAGGTCGTCATCTGTTGTCAATCCATCCTATCGCTTAGCTCAAAGAGCTAAGGTACAATCCGTCATACATATCTCCAGTCTATCACATCCTTATCTCTTATTTGGAAGCATGATTCCCAATTTATCTTCTTCCACTAGCCCTTTAGCCATTCCTAAGGGTTCTTTATTTCAACTAGAGCAATTTATAATTAAATGTCACTCGAAGAGTCTCTTCAGTCTCAAATAACAAGAAAAGCTTGACTTGCTCTTTTCCATGATTCATGCTACAAAAAGCAAAATCATACAACCTCTATGATTCTTTTTAGAAGTTTCAGCCTACCTTCAAACCATTCTCAAATTTTATGAAATCATCCTAAGCCTTATTGGCAAATCATGCCATATACTATCCATTCCTTGGCATAATCTCAAAATGAATAGAACTAAAATTCCCAAGTCTATCAGGGCTTATCATTTTTAAATCTAGTTTCCTTGGCAAAACCAAAAGTCGAGGCATATCTCCTAAAAAGCCTTCACCAAGAAGCCCAAATCTAAAAGTCTTCACTATGAAGCCTAAACCAAAAGCCTTCATCAAGAGGCCTAAACCAAAAGCCTTCATCAATAAGCTCAAATCCAAAGGCCATCATTAAGAAGCCTAAATCCAAAAGCCTTTATTAAGAATCCCAAAACCAACAAGCCTTTGTTAAAAGGCACATGACCCAAAAGCCTTCGCCATGAAGCCCACTCCCAAAAAGCCTTCATCAAGAAGCCTAAACCAAAAGCCTTCATTAAGAAGCCGAAATCCAAAAGCCTTCACTATGAAGCCCAGATCCAAAAGACTTCATGAAGAAGCCCAAAACCAAAAGCCTTCGCCATGAAGCCCAAAACCAAAGCCTTTGCCATGAAGCCCACAACCAAAAGCCTTCATCAAGAAGCTCAAATCCAGAAGTTTCAACCTACCTTCAAACTGAAAAGCCTTCATTAAGAGGCGCCTGACCCAAAAGCCTTCACCATGAAACCCAAATCCAAAAGCCTTCGCCATAAAGCCTAAATCCAAAAGCCTTCACCATAAAACCCAAATCCAAAAGCCTTCGCCATGAAGCTCAAGACCAACAGCCTTCATCATAAAGCCTAAAATAAAAAGCCTTCACCTTGAAGCCCACTCCTAAAAGGCCTTCATTTATGAAGCCCATGATTTCCTTTACGACAAAATCAGACTAAGCCTTTCAAATGGATTTCCTAACCAGACCTACCCTCCTTAGCCCAAGACCTTTCCCTATAAGGACTAATCCTCAACCATAACTTTCAAATGGGCGAACTGAGTCGAGCCACCCATGTTGACATTCCCACACCCCTCATCTTTCAGAGACATAACCTTTTCTAAATCTAACACCAAAGTTGAACAGATAGCTTTGATCTCAATCCTTCTAACACCAAAGCTGAATAGATAGCTTTGATCCGAGCTTTTCAAATACCAAAGCTAAACAGATAGCTTTGATCCCAACTTTCCCAACCAACAAAGCCAAACAGATAGCTTTAATCCTAGCTTTTAGCTTTGTTCCTGTTCCTCCTGACATCAAGGCCAAACAAATAGCTTTGATCTTATTCCTCCCAACACCAAAGCCAAACAGATAGCTTTGATTTTAATCCTTCCAACACCAAAGCCAAACAGATAGCTTTGATCCCAATCTTTCTAATACTAAAGCCAAATAGATAGCTTTGATCCCAACTTTCCCAACCAATAAGGCCGAACATATAGCTTTGACCTTAATCCTCCTAACCACTAAAGCCGAATATATAGCTTTGACTATAATCCTCCCAACCACTAAAGCCAAACAGATATCTTTGATCCTAATCTTCCTAAACATCAAAGTCAAACAGATAACTTTGATCATAATCTGCCTAATAGTAAGGCCGAACAGATGGCCTTACTAAACCAATTTGAATTCCCTAGGTGGACCAAATCTCTAAATATTTCAAAGTCTAGGCAAAACAGATAGCCTTGATTAAAATTTACCAAATCATCTTTATCTCCAACAATTAGGCTGGACATATAACCTTCATTGAAGATCACCATGACCATTCTCACATCCAATGCCAAGGTCAAACCAATTGCCATTGACAAAACCTTATTTATCCTATAGGACCTCTCCCAAAAGGTTAATTTCTTTATACCTTGTTTGTCCTTCATAAGGTTCAGTTTGCATAAAGCATGATTATCCTCATACATGATAAGCACAAGCAGATATTACAAGCCCAGAGTCTGACATGGTATAACCCTGAATCTGACATGGTACAGCCTAGAATCTAATATGGCAAAAGAGCATATAAGCCAAAAATCTGATGTTACAAGAGCACAAGCCCAAAGTCTGACATGGCATCTCTTCCCAAGGTTCACTGTCATCAGAATCACCTTTTGCTTAAAGCTAATTCTGATGAGGGGGCAGCTGTGAACCCTCAAATTTGCACCTTATGATCCAGCTGCAGCTTAACACCTACTAAGAATAGGGTGCTACGCATACTGCAGTCCTGCTAACTAGTTAGTGGGTAGGGGTCAAGAGGGCAGTGCCCCTTTGAAAAATAAATTTCCTGAATCTTTCACCTCCAGCCAACCGTCTTTCAGTTACGAACCCACAGGATCAAACTAAGCTCGAATCGAAACTAAAATATATCCGAAATGGCCGAAAAGCAGGAAACAAGTCAAACCAGTCGGCCAGTGCACGAGAGGCATGTTGCTGCCCTGGGCGGCATGCCTAATGTGCCGCCATCTGTGCAGCACGTCTGCCATGCTGCTGTCAGGGTGGCACGCCTTCCATGCCATCATATGGGTGGCATATCTGCCGTGCCGCCTTAGGCAACACGAAATTCGTGCTTGCAGTAAGGCGGAACGCTCAATGTGCCGCCGGATATCTGGCATGTCACCGGTGCCACCCATGCCGCCGGAGACATGCTAGTGCCGCCATCCGTACCACCAGCACCCCCTTTGCCAAATCTATAAATAAAACCTCCTTCTAGCTCATTTGGGGGAATTCCAATGCAAAAATCCTCCTATATTGCTCTACTTATTGTGCTTATGTTCTGCTAGAAATTTGATACAAAAGTTGTGGTTTCAATTTCTTTTTAATTTACATTCATTACACTATTTTGCTAACCTTTTGCTATTAAGGTTCAACTTCAAGGTCCTAAATCCAAAGTGGAGCTTAGATCCAGAGTTAAGCTCACCCCGTTCATCCGAAAATCAAAGAAAGCAAAGGTATAATCTTCTTTCTATTTTCAAAATTCTAAACTCAGATCTAGAATTCTGTTTATATCTAAAACAGAAAAGATCTAAAATTTATTAATTTAAGAATCTGAATTAAATTAATAAATAAACCAACACTTTTTTCCAAAACCCCTCCTTCGCAAGAAGGAAGAACTGCGTGGAGTTTGATTCCTATTCAATAGGATACGCAGGCTGCCATTCTGAAAGGCATCAACTCCAAAATCTTTTTATTAATAGTTTTTTCCCTTTTTATTTTGATTAATTTATATTAATCTTTTATTTCTGATTTTGAATTAGCTTAGTTGAGGAATATGTGTTTTTCCTAGTACCCATAAGGGCTAGAGGAAAGATCCTCTTTGTTTCAATTGTTTTGATCTTGTAATAATTAGGTAAGATCTATTTTGCTTGTTTATCTACAATTGTCATTCCATCTCATCATATATGTATGTTTCATGCATCATTATACTCCTGTTCATGCATACATGAAATTCCTTTTTAAGAGTTATTTTGCACTTTTAGCCAAACTAAAGAAAATTATATTTTCTTAATTGTGTAATTACCAAAACCTGATCCCCGAGCCCTCTTTGGTCACTCGTGGATTAGTGCATTTTCCATGAGGGATAAATCAAATATTTTTTGGAGTCAATCATTTTGGGTTTTCTTTAATTTTCCCAATTAAAATAAGTAAATTAAAGTGGCGACTCCCTTTCACAACTTCCAAATTACAAAAATCAATTTTCTAAACTCATAGTGAGTTCCAATCGTGGAGTTTCTCCAAAAGAGCATTGCGATTCCTCAGCGGATCGGACCGGTGCTCAGGCGAGGCCTCACACCTATCAGTCCTACAGCATCAAATTGACTAAAATGCCCCTTTTTATTTTTTTTAAGTATTTTTTAGCCCTATCATTTTCATCTTTTCACATTTTTACTTTCCAAATCACCCTCATCTCATTTTCCTATAAATAGCCCTTCCATTTCCTCATTTCAAAGACATATTGAGTTAGAGTTGATAGCTATCCTCTAATTCCTTTCTTCTTCTCCCTCCGACCACTCTCTAATTAATTAATTAATCTTTTTAATTAATTAATTAACTCACCCGAACTAAGTTAATTAATCTTTTTAATTAACTAAAACTCTCTTTTTTTTAATTAAAATTAATCACTCAATTAATTAATTACTTAATCTTTTTAATTAATTAATTAATCATTTTTCAAAATCAAATTAATCATTTTTCTTAATCCATCCTTCATCCAAATTAATGAATTAATCTTTTTATTTAATTAATCCATCCATCCGTTTCATCATCTTAATTAGTTAATTAATCATTTTAATTAATTAATTAATCTCCCAATCAGTCTAATTATCTGGTCCCGATAAAACAAAATTTTGATCTGCTAAAACTCTCTACCCTCCAAAAGCAAAGATATCAGCCTTTTCTTCTAAAACCCAAATCAAATCAATCAATCCAATTAACTCCGAAACCCCTCCACTTAATCGTGGAATGAACTATGTGGGTTTTGATCCCCATTTAATAGGGTACGCAGGCATATTTAGAATCTAAATCCAAACCTTAAATCCAAATCCTGATCAATCGCCTTTCCTCTAATTAATGTAATTTATGGATATTTTATTTTAATTTTCTCCTTGCACTCATGGCGTGCTTATGCATTAATCATGATGTTATAATTGTCATTTTATTTCATCCATGAAATTAATTTTTCAAAGTCAAATTAAACTTAAGAGCCAAATTTTGATTATTTAAAATAAAAACCTAGTCCTTGAGCTCAGCCTGGTTCAAGGCTAGTGATTTTATCCATGGGCAAATTAAAGTAAAAATCAATAAATTAGAGTCAACTTGGATTTTTTTCTTAATGCTTTCCTAACTAAATAAAATTAAGATGGCAACTTCTAAAATTATTTTCAAAAATTAACCAATCCGAACCTGAGAGTTCCTTCATGAGTCTAAACCCAAACAAGCATCTTGATTCCCTCTAACAGACTGGGTCGGTGCTTGGGCGAGGCCTCACAGCTAGCAACTCCACTAGGGATTAATTGCCACCTTTTTTCAATAAAAAGGAAAATAAAAATATTACTATTTGGTTAAGAAAAAATCTTTCCAAAATAATCTCTATTTGGCTCATTAAGTATAATTTGACTTTCATGCATCACTTTGCACAATAAAGGCTCTTTGCCTAACCTTAGTTTTAGGAAAACTTTTGGCTGTTGAATAGCATTGACTCGACAACTCTCTTTGAGTATGTTGGGAGATAGCGAAAGCATTCCACCTCAGCGACAAATCCCTGATCATTTCGATAGTGTAATGAGCAATCAGTACCATTAGACCCACGCAAAGCTCCTTGCCTCATATATGGTTAAGTATATCAATGCTCTAATGGGACAAGGACCCTTAATCAAATGACCTTTTACCCTTGTGCATGTAGTCATCTTAGCCTTGACCCTAGGTTCCATGTACCATAATAATGGAGACATTTGTGCATATACCCATGAATCATGACATTGCCATGCATACATAACATGAGAAACTCAATAAGGTTAATCTGCAAAACCTTGAACCAGTGATCCATTACCCCAAATAGCATAAGCACTCACCCTGTCAACATGTAAACCCAGTGACCAACCCTGTGGAGGGAATCCTTTTCCAACATACCTTCACATTCATGCCATTTTCCCTTCACAATTATGTTTTCTTACACATTTTTCTATCTATTTTCTGTTTCAAGGTACTAATGGCCAACACCTCCAACTTTGACCAAGAAGCAATGAGCACCTTTTTCACCAATCTCCTCAAGAAACAAAAGGAAAATTTTCAAGCCACACTTGCCATTGCCCTTAAGACCTAAGTTGACACTTTCACCAATGCTCTTAACGCATAGTCTGCCATCTTTACCAATGCCCTCAACTCCCAATGCCAGTCCATCATCAATGAGGTCAAGGAAATGACCAATGCCACCATCACTCCTCATCTTGCTTAGCCTGCTTCCACCGAAGTTAGAACTAGCCATGCCCCCACTTTCACTATCGATCTCATAGATAATGGGAAAGCACCTGAAACCCCAACCTCCCCCGCTGTGGACTTGAACACAACCACTCCCTTTACCACTATGAATCCTTTTCAAAGTAGAGATTTCTTTAGCTTTCCCAAAGCTAAGAAATTGATGGAGAAAATTGAGGCCATGGAGAGAACACTCAAGAATGTCAAAAAGCATGAAGACATAATAGATTTCGACTCTTTAGCTCTCTTCCTAAATGCACAAGTTCCACCAAAATTTAAAATGCTAGTCATGGATAAGTTTAATGGGCACCACATGTCCCAAAACTCACCTTAAAATGTATGTGGGTGCCATGAGACCTTTGGTGTGGATAATGAGCTCCTTGCTTAGTTATTCCAATAGTCATTGACCGGAGCTACTTTAAGTGGTTATTAGATGTGGAATAAAATCATAAGAAAACTTAGGATGACATCTGCAATGCCTTATTCAAGCAATACCACTATAATATTGAGGTGGATGTTACCCGTCGAGATATAGAAACCTTCACCGCGTTCCTTACAAAGTAGAGGACAAAAGCAACTTAAATGGTGAACCGTCTATCTGAAGTAAAGCAAATTGACATCATCATTAAGAACCTCTTCCCATAATATCATTCTTATCTACAAACACAGTACCTCTCTAGTTTTAAAGCTCTCATTATTACTGCCACCAAGATTAAGGATTTGATCCAATCGGGACAAGTCAAGGATTAGTTCTCTGGTTCAAGGTAACATAAGAACACTAATTTCACCACTAGTATCACCAATTCTACCACCCAAAGAGAGAAAGATGTAAATGTTGTCTCCTGTCATTAGCCGATGAAGTTAAAAACAAGGAGGACTTTTTTTGAGTTAGGCATGCCGCTCAACAATGTTTACAAGGAAGTCTTAGAGGCTAATTTGGTTAAGCCTTTAGATCCACAATCTCCTCCGAACCCCTTGCCCAAGGGTTAAAATGCTACTGAGCACTGCGACTATCATCAAGGGCCGGAGCACAAAACTGATGGATGCAATGCTCTAAAGCATAAAATTCAAGACCTTATTGATAGTGGAGATATCATTGCTCCCAGACCTAAAGTCTAGCACAACCACTAATCATTTTCTAAACCACTAAGTTCACTTGACCATCTCAAGCTTCACCCAATAAGTCGGTATTTTGAGAAGATTACCAACACTGTTGTGCCCCTGTCCAAGTCTTTCGGGTGTACATCTAAGTCCTCTAAATCCATTTGAGTTTGAGTCCGTCGAGTCTTGTCATCTTGAGTCTATATTTTGCTTTCTAGGCTTATCTTTAAATGTAACCTATAATCATGGGAACTTTTTATTTGTAATAAAAGAAAAAAGAGTCTGAACTTTTTGATTTGCTTTAATTTTTCTGATTTATCTTTAAATGGGACATCTTAAAAAAAAATACAAAAATGCGAAAAGGCAAAAGGATTAATTAATTATGGCCCAAAGGAAAAGAATAAAAAATCACATACATTGCATTTGCATAGCAGTAGCTCATGAGTTGTTCTATATAAGACAAGCTAGGGATGATCCAAGCATCACAGTTCATGAGATCTCAACCTACACACATGAGAAACCTATCAAGGCAAAGCTATAGATCGAAAGATATCATGACCAGCTGAATACATTAACAAAGAAGAGAATGGATGCTCTATGCAAAATTCAGGGCTATCATCAATAGAGACTAGCCAAACACTTCAAAGTGAGAGACAAGGGTTCGCAAGAAAGAAATCCAAAGCCCCTATTCATGATCCAAGAGGAAGTTCAAACTAAACTGGGTTGGACAGTACAAGAAGATCCTATCTGATAGTGGCACCATCTTCACTGACATGGATTGAAATGAATTCTCCTATCCTGGCAACCCGGATTAGTTGAAACAATTTATCATCCAAAGATGACATTTGCATTTCATTTATGTTTTTCATGCATATGTAATCAGAACTACGTGGACCTTATTCTCCCTAAAAAATGAGAAAAATTAATGATAAAAAGTGATATAAGTGATACATAGGCAACTCGACTCAAGTGCGATTCAAATCATAATACAAAATATTTTGTTTGTATCACATTCTCATTTTCTTTGTGCCTAGTACATCATTCACTTAATTCTTTTGCTTAAACAAAAAGAAAAAAAAAAGAAGAAGAGAAAGAAAAAAGCAAAAATGCTCACTAAGCTGAAAACCTGAAAGAGTGGCTTAGGCAAAAATTAGAGCATAAAAGATGTCTCATTTAATGGTGATCAAATTTTACAATATACAAACCCATCATTTTGACATAAAGGATAACCCGTTCAATGTCCTTTATAGCTTATCATGTTTCATGTACTTCTATCAACTTGCAATTATTTTGGAGAAAAAGCATAAAAAAAAGGGGGTCATGTATGAAGTCATGGTCTAGTTAGTCCTCTCCACCTCCTAAGGTGCAAATCTCTTGTGTCCTCATCAGAGTCAGAATCTACCACAATCTCCTCAAAAGGGTACACCACTCTTACAAGTCTCTATAGCTCCCTCTGCCGCAACAATAGAAGTGCCAACAGAATCAAAACTACTCACCACAGTAGCATCGAAAACCCTTTCTGGAGTATCAATAGTTCTCAAACTACACTAAAAAAGTCCTCTTCTACAATTCAAAAGATGCAATCCTCCTTTCTACCTTAGTCGTAATAGTCATTCTCTGAACCACCACTGCAGTATCATTTTGTCTCAACTTATAGTGTTTTTTGTCACTACCACTATAGTTTGAGTCACTAATGCAACCTGTGTGTCGTAATTTCAGCAGATCCCCGAGTCTCTTTCAAATATCAAGTCATCCCCTCTGTTTGTGCTACAGTCCTTTTGCTACTAGTGGCTCCTCCTACATTCTCTCCTTCCTCAGCTACATTACCTTTTATTCCCCTCAGCAGGGCAGCCTGGTACTCTTTCTCAACTAGCCAAACTACCTTTATCAACCACCTATCATACCTTTCTATTGTCCCTAGTGAAATCCCAAAATAAATAGCATGATAACTCTTCAGCTAGCCCACCCCTGATAGGTTTATCAATATGAGCTGTGATATTCATAGACTCCAAGAAGAAAAAAAAATTAGGGGCACATCCTAAGTCTATGTCATCCACCTTAAAACCCTCATCCCCTGATGGAAAGTTATTAAAACCAATCCCAATAAACAAACCACTTGATACCCATGGCCC
The DNA here is from genome assembly GCA_947687605.1 of Reutealis trisperma. Classification (NCBI taxonomy): domain Eukaryota; kingdom Viridiplantae; phylum Streptophyta; class Magnoliopsida; order Malpighiales; family Euphorbiaceae; genus Reutealis; species Reutealis trisperma. Next base: position 103,677 of record CANTUT010001839.1, on the reverse strand, counting down.
CCAATCAAGAGAGATCTAATCCTTTATTATTGGCAATGCTAAAAATATATTCTCCAGGGGCAAGCTACAAGTAAACATCTTATTCGATATCTGATCGAGTCTTAATAAAGCATGTGTAAACTGATAAGTAGGGGCCACCACCAGAAAATGATCCATCACCCACACTTAATCCAAAACCTAAAACCAGACACCCACTAAGCACCCAAAATAGAAAGAGTAAGAATAGATAAATTTTTCTCACCTAAGAATAACTAGCAAGACAATTCATCTCTCTAAATCCCAAACAAAGTAGTCAAGGCTCATCAATGTCTTTGCCAACATAGCTCTAACCATAAAATGCCTTTATTCCATTTGCCACTCTAGCATCACCCTGATCAATAGACCCATATCTGTCACTCAAACAAAAAATCAAGGCCCTCGTGTTGAGCCTCTGTCTCCCTCATATCTCCTTAGTCATCAGGATCATGAAACTTTTCAATCACAGTGGTTAAATTCACCTAACCATCATCAACCACCATCTAGCCAGCAACATCTTAAGGTAAGTCCAAAACTCCCGAAAAATATAAAAAATGCCAAACTCCTCGAGAATGGCACAACTTCTCTTTAACAACACCGATATTCCAAACTTGAAGCAAACCATCATAAAAATCTCAATCCACTCAAACTCCTCGTAATGCCACTATGGCAACTATTCCTTACCAACCCAAATTGAGTTTCTCAAATTTTGTAAAGTTTCTCAGTCTACGAATGTATGTCGCTGCAGGACACAAAAGTCACATAAAAAAATTGCATTCACAAAGCAAACGCATGAATCCACCCTCATGCATCTATGCAATCATCCATTACAGATATTATCACAAATCATGCATGGCATAGAAGTCAAATAAAAGGTCTATTAATTCTGAAACATGCATGTATCATCTATGCACTAGCACTTATGCAATCATCTGTAATCATACACCATCATGCATAAGCTGATCCAATAGCCTCACTAGTCTCTCCTAAAGCTAACCAGTACTTCCTCAAAACTAACTGATACCTCCTAAAGCTTACCAATGTCTCTTTGAAGCTAAATGATACCTTTTCAAATCTAATCAACAAAGCGTGACTTTCAAAGTCCTTTTACTATCGAAAAAGTTCCTTTGAGCCTTCTAAAAGGCCTAACCCCTCACATTCAAAAGCCCAAGTTCCTTTGGCACAACCAAATCTTGTCAGAATCTCTTGAGCCGACTCACCATAAGCCGAGGCTATCTCTTTACCAATATCTTGTCAGAATCTATCAAGCTGACTCACCATAGGCTGAGGCTCTCCTCTTATCAAAGTCTTTTCAGAATCTCTCGAGCTGACTTGCCATAAGCTGAGGCTCTCTTACCCAAATATTGTCAAAATCTCTCGAGCTGACTCATCATAAGCCAAAGGTCTCCACCAGAATCTCTTGAGCTGACTCGCCATAAGCTGAGGCTCTCCCTTTACCAAAATCTTGTCAGTATCTCTTGAGCCAACTCACCATAGATCGAGGCTCTCCTTTCACTAAAATATCTTGTCCAAAATTCTCTTCTACCCATAAATGTCTGGAAATGGTCACCTAGACATATATGTGGTTCCTTTTTCTATCTCTTTTATCCAAATCTATCAATTTCACCCATAAATGTCTAGAAACCATCAGCTAGACATCTATATGATTCCACTTTCCACCTTTTTTACCAAAATCATCTTTACCTCGAATATTACTATCAGACAGATAACCTTGATTGATATTTAACCAAATCATATTTACCTCTACCATTAAGGCCGGATAGATAGTCTTGATTGAGATTTACCCAAATCATCTTTACCTCTAACATTAAGGCCAGACAAATAGCCCTGATTGAGATTTACCTTAGATCATTCTTTACATCTAACATTAGGGCCAAACAAATAGCCTTAATTGAAATTCACCAAGACCATTCTCATATCCAACTTCAAGGCCAAACCGATAGTCATTGATAAAATTTTATTTATCCCAAAGGGCCTTCTCCCAAAGGACGTGACAAGAATACACAAGCCTAGAGTCTAACATGGCATCTCTTCCCAATGTTCACTATCATCAGAATCACATTTTGTTCAAAGCTAATTCTGATGAAGGGCAACTATGAACTCTTATTTCAGCACCTCCAAAATTAATTTTGAATTCTTCAAAATAGATCAAAGTATTTTTAGCACAATCTGATGTCTTTCTTACCCTGACCGGGCCTTTTGTACCAGACAATATTTTTTCAAATCCGACCAGATTTTCTCTCAGACTGACTGCTAAAATATTCCAAAATTAATTCAAGCCTAACAACACAAACCAAAAAATTTTCTGAGCTCTACAACTTTCAAAAACTGATCCAGAAGCCTCAAAAATGAACCAAAAAATTGCCTAGAAAAGCAATCCGAGCTACATCATGCCTGACAGGGCTCAACAGTGCAGATCCATGTCCTAGCAGCGTGGATCTGCACCAATTGTGGCGCCACAGCAAAGTCTCTCAGACGCGACCGTCCACACCTGGGCCTGTGACCATCCTCAATCCACGCTACCTTGTTAGTCCTACAGCATCAAATTGACTAAAATGCCCTTTTTATTTAAGTATTTTTTAGCCCTATCCTTTTCATCTTTTCACATTTTCACTTTCTAAATCACTCTCATCTCATTTTCCTATAAATAGCTCTTCCATTTCCTCATTTCAAAGACACCTTGAGTTAAAGTTGATAGCTATCCTCTAATTTCTCTCTTCTTCTCCCTCCAGCCACTCTCTAATTAATTAATTAATCTTTTTAATTAATTAATTACCTCACTCTAACCAAGTTAATTAATCTTTTTAATTAACTAAAACTCTCTTTTTTTTAATTAAAATTAATCACTCAATTAATTAATTAGTTAATCTTTTTAATTAATTAATTAATCACTTTTCAAAATCAAATTAATCATTTTTTTTAATCCATCATTCATCCAAATTAATTAATTAATCTTTTTAATTAATTAATCTATCCAACCTTTTGATCATTTTAATTAATTAATTAATCATTTTAATTAATTAATTAATCTCCCAATCAATCCAATTATCTGGTTATGATAAAACTTAACTTCAGTCTGGTAAAACTCTCTATCCTTCAAAAGCAAAGGTATTAGCCTTTTTTTCTCAAACCCAAATCAAATCAATCAATCCAATTAACTCCTAAACCCCTCAACTTAATCGTAGAATAAACTACGTGGATTTTGATTCCCATTCAATAGGGTACGTAGGCACATTTGAAATCTAAATCTAAATCCTGATCAATCACCTTTCCCCTTTTTAATTAATATAATTTATTGATATTTCATTTTAATTTTCTCCTTGCACTCATGTCATGCTCATGCATTAATCATGATATTATAATTATCATTTTATGTCATCCATGAAATTAATTTTTCAAAGTCAAATTAAACATAAGAACCAAATTTTGATTATCTAAAACCAAAAATCTACTCCTTGAGCTCAACCTGGTTCGAGGCTAGTGATTTTATCCATGGGCAAATTAAAGTAAAAATCAATAAATTGGAGTCAACTTGTGTTTTTTTCTTAATATTTTCCCAACTAAATAAATTTAAGGTGGCAACTCCTAAAATCATTTTCAAAAATCAACCAATCCGAACCCGAAGGTTCCATCATGAGTCTAAACCTGAATGAGCATCACAATTCCTCTAGGAGACTGGATTGGTACTCGGGCGAGGCCTTACAATGGCAAGTAACATTGGCTTGACAACTCTCTTTGAGTATGTTATGTTGGGAGATAGCGAAACCATTCTACCTCGTGACAAATCTCTAATCATTTCGATGGTGTAACAAGTATTTAGTACTTTTGGACCCATGCGAGGCTCCTTACCTCACATGTGGTTAGGTATATTGATGCTCTAGTGGGACGAAGACCAAACCACCCTTCACCCTTGTGCATATAATTGCCATAACCTTTGACCTTAGGTTCCATGTACTATAATAATCAATACTCTTGTATGTATGTCCTGAAACCTTTTTTCACCATATATCATGACATTGTTATGCATACATAACATGAGAAGCTCAACAATGTAAACCCTCAAACACCTCAAATGTCCAAATTGGTGGTACATCACCCAAAACACAGTAACCTCACACACTCATCTTGTCAACATTTAAACCTAGTGACAAACCATACGGAGGGAATCCTTTTCTCGACACACCTTCACATTCATTTCATTTTTTCCTTCATAATTATGTATTCTTACCCATTTTTTTGTCTTTTTTCTATTTCAAATGTACCAATGGCCAACACCTCCAATTTCGACTAAGATGCAATGAGCACCTTTTTTACCAACCTCCTTAAGAAATAAGAGAAAACTTTTCAAGCCGCACTCACCATTGCCCCTAAGACCCAAGTTGATTCCTTCACTAATGCACTAAATGCTCAGTCCACCAACTTCACTACCGCTCTTAACACCCAATGCTAATCAATCAATAATGAGTTCAAAGAGATGACCAATTCCACCATCACTCCTCTTCCCGCTCGTGTTGAGCTCACTTTCACTCAAGCTGGAACTAGCCATGCCCCCACTTTCACTCTTCCCATTATCGATCTCACTGATAAAGGAAAGGCACCAGAAACTTTAACCTCTGTAGCTTTGGATTTGAATGCCATGCCCCCACTCCCATTGCAATTCCTTTTTAAAGTGGAGATTTCTCTAACTTCCTTGAAGCTAAAAAACTGATGGAGAAATTTGAGGACATAGAAAAAACACTCAAGACCATCAAAAAGCATGAAGACATAATAGATGTTAACCCTTTAGCTCTCTTCCCAAATACATGGGTTCTACCAAAATTTAAGATACTGTACATAGACAAGTTTAATGGCACCACGTGTCCCAAAACTCACCTCAAGATGTATGTAGGTGCCATGAGACCCTTTGATATGGATGATAAGCTCTTAGCTCAATTATTCCAACAGTCTTTGACTAAAGCCGCAATCAAATGGTTGCTAGATCTGAACCAAAATCATAACTTAGGATGACATATGCAATGCATTTGTCAAACAATATCACTATAATATTAAAGTGGATGTCACTCCAACGGATCTAGAAACAACCAAGCAAGGTCAAAGAGAATCCTTCACCATGTTTTTTACAAAGTAAAGGTCAAAAGTAGCACAAATGGTGAATCATCCATCCAAAGTAGAGCAAATTGACATCATCGTCAAGAACCTCCTCCCCTAATATATGCAATACCTCCCTAACTTTAAAGCTCCCATTACCACTGCCACTAAGATTAAGTGTTTGATATAGTCAGGGCAAGTCAAGAATTAGTCATTTAGTTCAAGGTATCACAAGAACACTAACTACACCACCAATGCCACCAATTCTACCACCCAAAGAGAGGGAGAGGTAAATGTTACCTCCTATCATCAGTCGATGAAGTTAGAAACCAAGAAGACTTTTTTTGACCTAGGCATGCCCCTCAGCATCATTTACAAGAAAGCCTTAGAGACTAATATGGTTAAGCCCTTAGAACCATGACATCCTTCAAACCCCTCGCCCAAGGGTTATAATGCTAATGAGTTCTGTGATTATCATCAAAGTCTAAGGCACAAAACTGATGTATACAAGGCTTTGAAGCACAAAATTCAAGACCTCATTGATAGCGGAGACATCATTACTCCCAGGCCCAAAGTCTAACACCACAACCTATCATTTTCTGAACCACCAAGCTCACACAATCATCCCAAGCTTCACCCAATAACCTCTATTTTCAAAAGGATGCCAACTTCCTGTGCTCCTATCTGAGTTTTTTGAGTCTATGTCTAAGTCCAAGTATGAGTCATCTGAGTCTAAGCCTAAGTTCTTTTAGTCTACATCAATTATATCTTTCTTTGAGTTTGAGTTTGTCGAGTCTTGTCCTCCTTTTCAGCTTATCCTTTAATGTAACCCATGATGATGGGACTTTTGTCAGTAGTAAAAAAAATTTTGACTTTCTATTTCACTTTAATTCTTCTATTTCATCTTTAAATGGGACATCTAAAAAAAGAAAAAAATAAAAAATAAAAAAATATATATGAGAAAGGCAAAAGGACCAATCAATTATGACATAAAAAATCAAAAACTGTATGCATCTACATAACACTAGTGGAAAAGCTCAAGGACTGTTATGTATGAGACAATGGCATGATAAGGATGATCTAAACATCACAATTTACAATAGATCCCAACCTAAAAGAAGCTTATCAAGAAGAAGCTATGGAGAATGAAGATAGAATAGATCGAGAGGCATCATGACCAGCTGAATGCCATTGATGAAAAAAGAATCAATGCTTTGTACAAAATTTAGGGTTATCAACAGAAAGTAGCCGAGCACCTCAACTAGAAGGTGAGAGACTAGGGTTCGTAAGAAGGAAATCAAATTTTGGGAGAAATTCAAGCCCCTATTCATGATCTGAGAGGAAAGTTCAAACTGAATTAGGCCAGACCGTACATGCTCAAGATGATTCTATCTAACAGAGGTGCCATCTTTATGGACGTGGACAGAAATGAATTCTCCCACCCTGGCAACCAAGATTAGCTGAAGCGACACATCATCTGAAGATGATATCTACATTTCATTTCTATTTTTCTTGCATTTGCATTAGAACTACATGGACCTTACTCTCCCTAAAAGAAATGACTAATAGAAAAGTGATGTAAGGGATACATAGGTAGCCCAACTGAGTATAGTCCAAGTCATAATAAAAAATATTTTGTTTGCATTGCATTCTCATTTTTTTTTGTGGCTAATACATCATTCACTTAATTCTTTCGCCTAAACAAAAAAAGAAGGATAGAAAAAGAAGAAGAAAAAGAATGATCGCTAAGTTAAAAACCCAAACAGGCAGTTTAGGCAGAAATTAGAGCAAAAATAAAAAAAAAATCTCATTTAATGGTGATCAAATATTGCAAAATACAAAGCTATCATTATAACAAAAAGGATAGCCCTTTCAATGTCCTCTATAATAGCCCTTTCAATGTCCTCTATAGCTTATCCTGTATCATGTAGTCCCCTCAAATTGCAAGTATTTTAAACAAAAAGCAAAAAAATATGATGTCTGAAGTCATGGTCAAGCTAGTCCTCCTCTATCTTCTAAGGTGCAAATCTCTCGTGTCCACATCATAATCAAAGTCTATCATAATCTCCTCAAATGGGCACACCCCTCTTCTAGGTCTTTATAGCTCCTTTTGCTACAATAGTAGAAGTACCAACAAAATCAAAACTGCTCACCACAGCAGTATCGAAAACCTTCTTTTGAGTACCAATAGTTCTAAAACTGCTCCAAAAATCCTCCTCTATAGTTCAAAAGATGCAGTCCTCCTCTCTACCTTAACTGTAGTAGTCCTTCTCGGAACCTCCAATGTAATGTTAACCTCTTCTTACTGCAGTCACAATCTTCTTTGTCACTACCACTACAGTTTGAGTCACTACTACAACCTGTGGTATCGCATTTCTATTAGATTCCCGAGTCTCTTTCAAAGATTAAGCCACCCCCTCTATTTGTGCTGCAATCCTCTTGTTACTAGTGGCTCCTTATATAGTCTCTCCCTCCTTAGCTACATCACTCTTTATTCCTCTCGGTAAGGCAGCTTGGTACTCTCTCTCAACTCTTCAAACCACCTTTATCAACTACCTATCATATATTTTTGTGGTCTTTGTTTGTGGCATATTTGCATGGTTTTTGTGTAGGTTAATTTAGGCATTTTGTGATTAATTCATGTCTATGTAGGTTAGAATGTGTTATTTTACCAGTTTTAGTTTGAGGAAGGTTTTAGCTCATTTTGCAGGAATTAGGCATTAAATGGAGCAAAAGAAGGAGATTTGGGCAGAAGCATATGCAATGGGCCTGTAAATTCTCGCACATAGCCTATCCAGAGCACGCAGGGCAACTGACCAGGTGCACCAGCTTCCCGGCGCTAGTTGCCACTGGCCAGCGCACGCCAGAGGCCAGCAGCACCCAGCAGCATCCGTAGTGAGTCTCCAGCGCGCGCCAGGGCAGGTGACTCGCAGGCTACGTTTAGCTGCGCACTCAGCACCAGCTCCAGGGCCCGCTGCCAACGAGAATCTCAGCTCAAGCTCACCAGCACATCCCAGCGCCTAGCTGCCCAGCCCCAGCGCCATCCGCGAGGGTCTGATCAGTTTGGGCAATGTTGATCCGAATTTTTAGCTTCCTTTTCCATTTAGGTTTTTTATTTTTAGAGATTATAAATAGATCGAAAATAGGGGAAAAAGGGGGATCTGGAGTTTTTGGATTCTGAATTGTAATTGGCATAATATTTTCTTAGTTAATTTTCCATATCTTAATCCTAGATTAGGCTTCCCTCTTTTGTTCTTGAGGAATTTATTTGGTGAAAATTCAAGAGATTGAATTTAATCAAATTGGTTGTAAGGTGAGGATTGATTCTTATTTCTGTAATTTAATTATTTTAGGTTAATTAAATCAATAGTATTGTTTTGATGGATTCAGTTAATTATATTGAGAATGAGATGATTTCTTTATTTTCCATGAGCTAATTTCATTTTAGTCTAGGGTTTGTATGATGTGTTCATGATATGGAATTGAATTAAATCCCAATCAATTATTCTTTTTATTCTTAATTGAATTGGCTGGTTGTTTAAGAACAATTGCTTAGCTACCAATTGTTTTAATTAGGTTTTGAACGAAGGAACGAGAGTTGAAGTTCAATTCCAAATTTCATTCTTTTAAGATCTTAAAATAAATTAGAAATATAAGTTTTAAGATTAAGTCCTTGTTTTTAATATATGAATTGATAGAATGATTTCTATGAATGCGATTGCTAATAGACTGATTTTTATCCTTTGATTTATTAAAAACTAGGGCTTTAGCATAATTAATTGGGACTATTCTTGAACATAGAGGATTGATAAACTGAATACAAACCCTGGACTATCTTTATTCATTAAATTTTCACCTATCTGCATCTACATTTTCTTTTAATTTATTGTTTTGCTATTAGTTCTTTTAAAATTCAAAATCAAACAAATCTTTTTATATTTAATTTGCTTTCACAAAGAAACAAGTGATTTCCATTTGCAATTCCTTGAGAGAATACGACCTTGGGTGCTTCCTATATACTACAATTGCCCTGTATACTTGCGGGTCGCTTTTGGACAGTATATTTTCAGGCAAACAAGTTTTTGGCACTGTTGCCGGGGAATTGCAAGGCGAATTTGTTTGTTTCATTTTAATTATTTTTGTTCCTAGTTTTTGCTTTTATTTGTTTTTAGAAATTTTATGCAAGGGAGAAGATCTCTGGAAGGAGAGATTGTCCCTTTTGTTGATAACATTCACAGGGTCGGCAGAGAAAGAAAAGAGCTAGATCTAATTAAAGAAGAAGTTGATCAAGAAGAGAAAGTGAATCAAGAAGAACAAGCTTATCAACAAGACATAATGGCACAAGAACGCCGAACCATGAAGGAGTATGCCCGGCCAATCATAGGCACCGCGACATCATGTATCAGGCTTGATGCGGCTGCCTGGAATTATAAGCTAAAGAACATACATTATAGCATGCTTCTATCATTCTACAGAGTGGCAAATGAAGACCCCTTGAACTTCATCAGAGATTTCTATGCCACCATTCAAACTTTTCCTTTACAAGGTCTGACTGAAGATCAGCTGCGGATGAGATGGTTTCCCTATGCTTTGAAGGACGCAGCTAAATCATGGTTGATGACACCTACTCCTAACTCCTTGACTACCTGGGAGGAGTTGTACAACAAATTTATGGGGAAGTTCTAGTCTCACCAAAAGACAGCTGAACTGAGATCGAAGATTACAAGCTTCACACAAATGGAAGGAGAACCTTTTCATGAGGCACGGGAGAGGTTCAAGATGTTACAAATCCAGTGCCCCCACCATCACTATCCATTACAGTTGCTCAACCAATTCTTTTATGATAGGCTTACATATTAGAGCGAAAGTATAGTTGACAATGCAGCTGGAGGGGCAATGGGAGAGAAAACTGCTGAGGAGACATATGACCTGTATGAAATGCTCAGTGCCAACTCTCAGCAGAAAAGTGTGAGAGGAAGAAGAGTTGGAGTGCAAGAAGGAGCCCTGTAAAATATATGGCTATGCAATTAGCCGAGCTTACTAAATAAGTCAAGCTCCTATCCATGAAGGGAAGCACATCAGCTTAACAACAAGAGGTATGTGGTGTTTGTGGTATTTTTGGCCATGGTGCTAATATTTGTCCCTCTAGTTTTGATGTCTATACAGGTGAGCCAGAGCAAGCATAGGTTTTGGATGGTTTCTAACCTAGGGCAAGGAATGACCCCTACTCCAATACTTACAACCAAGGTTGGAGAAGCCATCCAAACTTTTCCTGGAGAAACAACAACCAACAGCAACAGCAACCTCAATTCCAAATGATGCAAAGAGGCAACCACCAAGGAGAAGCATCGAGCCAACAACAAAGGAAGCTTTCTTTAGAGGATAGCTTGAATGCCTTCATTCAAGTTAGTACTCAAAATCAGGAGGCCAACAATAGGAGATTTGATTCTCTGGAAGCTTCGGTAAGAAAGGTGGAGACTCAAGCTGGTCAAATTGTGAATCATATGCAATCACACCAACAAGGAAAACTTCCTAGCCAGCCAGAGCAAGCTAAGGCCATTTCAGTCCTTAGGAGTGGTAAGACAATTAATAAGACTGTTGGTGATAACTCTGATAATGCAGGAGATAATTATGATGAACCCAAAGGGGAAAAAAGTGATAAAGAGCCTGGGGAGAAGTAGAAAGTTATGGAGACACCATCCTCCCCTCCTCAATTGCACAAGGCGGATGATCCTTATAGACCGCCCATTCCATTTCTGAGTCAGTTGCAAAAGGGTAAGAAGGATAAGCAATTTGATGAGCTATTCAAAATGCTATCCAAGGTAAGTGTTAATTTGTGTTAATTTGCCTTTGCTTAATGTGATAAAGAATGTGCCTTCTTATGCTAAATTTTTCAAAGAACTGAATTCTAAGAAAATGAGGTTGGAAATGGAAGAAAAAATTATTGTGTCTGAGGTGGCTAATGTTGTACTCCAGGATAAGTTTCCCCCTAAAGCTAAAGACCCTGGTAGTTTTTTGATTGACATTAGTATGGGGAATGGGGAAGAGGCTAAGGGCATGCTAGACTTAGGTGCAAGTATTAATTTGATGCCCTATGCTTTATTTTTGCAATTGAATCTAGGAGAATTGACGCCCACTAAAATGTGTCTGCAACTAGCTGATAGGTCTTTGAGATTGCCTAAGGGAATTATAGAGGATGTGCTAGTGCAAGTTGGAGGGTTAATTGTGCCTGTTGACTTTGTGGTATTGGACATAGGGGATGAATTTTCAAATGGGCTAGAATTGCATATCTTGTTAGGGCGCCCTTTCATGGCAACAACTAATACCTTGATTGATGTTAAGAATGGGAAGTTAACCATGACTATTTTAGGTCAAACTATTGAGTTTTACATTTTTAATAATCTTACTGTATTGAGCACATCATTGCAAGAAGAATGCTCCTTTATTGATTGTATTGATGCTGTTGTTCAACAAGTTTTCTTGCAAGATACTTTCGAAGATAAGCTAGAACTAGCAATCACACTTGAAAAAGAAGTTGAAATCTATGTTCCTGAAATAGTGAGCTACATTGAGTGTCTAGATACTATGGAAGTAGGAGAGGTAGGAAAGGAGGAGATTGTAGAGCTTCCTTTGATTCAAAAGGGAGAGAAAGAACCCTCACCAACCTTGGAACTTAAGGAGCTACCTAAGCACCTGAAATATATGTTCCTAAGTGAGGGAGAGAATTCACCTGTGATAATTTCAACTTTGTTAAGTGAAAAAGAAGAGGATAGATTAGTGAGTGAATTGAAAAGGTTGAAGAAGGCAATAAGTTGGGGGTTGAGTGACATCAAAGGAATCAGTCCCTCTATGTGCATGCATAGGATAACATTAGAAGAGGGAGTTAAACCTAAGAGGGAGATGCAAAGAAGGTTGAAACCCTATATGAGAGAGGTAGTGAAGAAGGAAGTGTTGAAATTGCTTGATGAGGGAGTGATCTATCCTATTGCGAATAGTGATTGGGTAGTCCTGTTCATGTGGTTCCTAAGAAATCGAGAATCACAGTTGTGGAAAATGCAAACAATGAGTTAATCCCAACCAGGACTGTTACTGGGTGGTGTATGTGCATAGACTATAGGAAGTTGAACAATGCCACTAAGAAGGATCACTTTCCCTTACCCTTTATCGATCAAATGTTGGATAAACTTGCTGGACATTCTTATTACTATTTTCTTGATGGACTTTTAGGTTATTATCAAGTGGCAATAGCACTGAAGGATCAAGCAAAATCCACTTTCACATGTCCATTTGGGACATTTGCTTTCCAAAGGATGCCATTTGGGCTATGCAATGCTCCAGCAACATTTCAGAGATGCATGATGTCAGTATTTTCTGACATGATTGATGACTTCATAAAGGTATTTATGGATGACTTCTCTGTCTTTGGTAATTCATTTAATGATTGTCTCAATAAATTGGTGCTTGTGCTTGAAAGATGTATTGAGTACAATCTTACTTTGAGTTGGGAGAAGAGTCACTTCATGGTAACTCATGGCATTGTGTTGGGTCATGTTGTATCTAGTAAGGGTATAGAGGTTGATAAGGCCAAAGTGGACTTGATTGCAAACCTACCCCCTCCCACATCTGTTAAAGGGATAAGAAGTTTTTTAGGGCATGCAGGTTTTTATAGGAGGTTTATTAAGGACTTTTCCAAATTAAGTCAACCTCTTTGTAGGTTACTAGGAAAAGATGTTCCTTTTGATTTTGATGATAAATGCATGCACGCCTTTGATACCTTGAAAGAAAAGCTCACCATTGCACCTGTCATTATTGCCCCTGATTGGGCCTTACCTTTTGAAATCATGTGTGATGCATCTAATCATGCATTAGGGGCTGTTTTGGGATAAAGGGTTGAAAAGTTCTTGAGAGTCATATATTATGCTAGTTTAACCTTTAATGATGCTCAAGTGAATTACACCATAACTGAAAAGGAAATGTTAGCTGTTGTCTTTGCATTAGACAAGTTTAGGGCATACTTGATTGGGTCTAAAGTAATTGTGCATTCTGATCATGCTGCTTTGAAATATTTTTTGTCTAAACCACATGCTAAAACGTGCTTAATTAGGTGGGTTTTACTTTTGCAAGAATTTGATTGTGAGATTCGAGATAAAAAAGGGGAGTGAAAATGTGGTGGCTGATCACTTATCTAGGTTACCCGTTTCAAATGATGAACTTGCATTAAATGAGACCGATAATGATTTAGAGTCATTTCCTGATGAACAGTTGTTTGGGGTATCATAAGTCCCATGGTTTGCTAATATTGCCAATTATCTTGCATGTGATGTACTGCGAACTGACATGTCTTATCAAGAAAAGAAAAGGTTCTTACATGAGTGTAGGTATTACTTTTTGGATGAACCTTATTTGTTTAGAATTTGCAAAGATGAGATTGTTCGCAGGTGTATTCCAGAGGATGAAAAACAAAGTGTCCTAAAATTTTGCCATGATCTCAGTTATGGTGGGTACTTTAGAGGAAAGAAGACAGCTGAAAAAGTTCTCCAAAGTGGTTTATATTGGCTTACTCTTTTCAAAGATGCTCACAATTACTGTAAGCAATGTGATAGGTGCCAAAGAGTAGGTAATATCGGTAGGAGAAATGAAATACCCCCTACTAACTACATTGTTATTGAAATTTTTGATGTATGGGGTATTGATTTTATAGGGCCTTTCCCTATCTCCTTTGGTTTTAAATATATTTTGGTTGCAATGGATTATGTTTCTAAGTGGGTGGAAGCAATTGCAACCTGAACAAACGATGCTCATGTTGTTGTTAAGTTTGTTAAGGATTTTATTCTTAGCAGGCATGGGGCACCAAGGGTGATGGTTAGTGATGGGGGAAGTCACTTTTGCAACAAGCTGTTTGAGAAGCTAATGCAAAAGTCAGGAGTGAAGCATAAGGTGGCGACTCCCTATCATCCACAAACCTCCAAGCAAGTAGAAACATCCAACAAGCAAATCAAAGGGATTTTGGAGAAAACAGTGAATGTATCTAGGAAGGATTGGTCGCTTCGTCTCAGCGAGGCATTATGGGCATACCGGACAGCATACAAGACTCCTTTAGGGATGAGTCCATTTCAGCTGGTGTATGGCAAGGCTTGCCATTTGCCAGTTGAATTGGAGCATAAAGCATACTGGGCTATCAAAGCAATGAATTTCAACCTAGAGAAAGCAAAGGAGAGAAGGATGCTGCAATTGTCCGAATTGGATGAAATCCGAAATGAAGCATATGAGAACTCTCAGATATACAAGGAGAAGACCAAGGCTCTGCATGACAAGAACCTTGTTCGAAAAGTGCTTGAACTAGGTATGAAAGTTCTTCTATTCACGCCTTTTTCCAAGTAAACTCAAATCCCGTTGGAGTGGCCCTTTTATTATCAAAATGATATTTCCCTCTGGAGTTGTTGAATTGCTTAACTCTCGAACAAATGAAACTTTTCGAGTCAATGGTCAGAGAGTTAAGCCATATTATGAGGGTGTGGAAGGGTTTAAGGAAATTCAAAGCATTTTGCTCGAGGACCCTTAAAGCTTTCCGAAGCGTCCAGCTAAGACGACATTAAAGAAGTGCTTTTTGGGAGGCAACCCAAATCAGTTATTTTCATTTTACTGCTCCTGATTTACTCGCAGATCTAAAAATTAAAAATATAAAAATAAAAATAAAAATAAAGTCTTTGCTTTATTTTTGATTATTTTTAATAATGTTAGTTCAAATTTATGCTGTGGTTTTGCTGTGAATTTGTGTTGTTCTCAGGAGATAGGAAATGTGCAATTAAAGCATCAGTGCGAAATTGATGATCAGACTGAAGAATTGGTGCACAATTAAGTTTGGCGTGCGCTGAAAAATTCATAGCATGAGTTGAAGTGACCAGGCAGCAGCAGCAACTCCCAGCAGCATGCGCCAAGTGAGCCCAGCGTGCGCCAATGCAACAGCAACTTCCAACAGCGTCCGCAGCGATTGCCTAGTGTGCGCAACGGGCTATCACCTGCAGTGTCAAGGGCACAAGTTCAGAGGGCAAAAATAGAATTTTGGCATTTAAATGTCCCTTTGAACGAACAGAATGCAGAAAATTACTGCTCTCTCTCTATTCAGTTTCCTCCTCTTTTCTCTTGAACCCAACCCAAATTTCCCAAGAACCCTTCACATTCGTTAGTTGCCCCAAATTTCTGCACAAAGATCATTACCCACTCCCCCAAAACTCTAATTCTCCTCCATAATTACTCTCAATCAAGCAAATAGCATCCAAGAGAGTCAAGAGTGTGGGCAAGAAGGGTTCCAAAACTAAAGGTAAAGGAAGGAAAGATGTAGAAGATTTGAGAGGATTATGGGGCTCCGTTTTGAATTCTCACAAAAGCAGAAGGAGAAAGGTATTTGGCACTCACCCAATCTAATCGCATTTATAAACCTTGTAGGTATCTTGATTTTGATATTTTGAAAGCTTTGGGTTTGGATGTTGAGGTTAAGAGATTGAGTGCCATCTTGGGTTGAAGTGAGTTTATTAAGCTTGATTATGATGTATACCCCCCAATTGCTCTGGAATTCTTTACTTCATACTGTCCGCTTGAAAGGGATAATCAAATTTACTTTAAAGTGCAAGATAAGGAGTATAGACTTGGGCATGCAAAATTCTGTGAGGCATTTGGATTTCCTAGGAATGGGGTCGATTGTATGGAGAGTAAGTTTAATGTGCATGAATTTTGGGATAAATTAACTGGGCTTAAAAAATTTGATCCTAACAAGGCACCGAATGGGTTTATGAAAGATCATGCTACTTTTGTTTTGCACAAATTTATGTGCCATGCTATGTTTGGGAAATCTGAGAGTAGTAAAATGTCTCACAAGTAGTTACATATGCTATGGTGTTTGGCGAATGGAAAGCAAATTGACACGGTTTCTTTGTTGTGTCAAACAATGATGGATATGATCACCCATAGAAGGTACCATTTGAATATGGGCCATATTGTTTCTGCCATAGCATTTTCCTATGAGCTTATTGACTCGAATTCTTTAGAGTTAGAACCATTACCGAGGTGGAATTTCACTATGGATTCTTGGATTTCATCTGAGGTGGCTACTCTGGACCAAACTCTGAGGGAACTGGAGACCCGAAAATGTTGGAAGGATTATCAACTAAAGAATCCACCATCAACTTCATTTCACAAAGGATCCTCTTCGAATGCACAGCTTGACTTATCGGCTCTTCCTTCTACAGAGCCAACAGGTGAGGTGGAAGGGTGGAGACAAGTGTTGAGCAAACTTGAGTCAACAGAGGAGCAGAACCGGGTTATGATGGCTGAAGTGAATAGAAGGTTCGATAAAGTGGAAAAGGAGCAGACGTCGCAAAGGCATAAATTGGCACAAATCGGTGCGAAGCATGGTATTGATATGACACCACCTCCTCCTTCGCCATCAGAAGCAAATGCATAAGGTAACCTTTCTCTTTTAGTTACCAGTTTAGAATTGCTAGTTTTTTAGTTTTTCCTTTATGTAAATCTTTGCATGCATTTCCACATTGAGGGCAATGTGGAGTTTAAGTGTGGGGGGAGGGGTGGGGGGAGGGGGGAGGAGAGTAATTTCTTTATTGTGATTTGTGCTATTGTGTTTTGAATTGTGCATCTTGTGATAATGTTGTGTGAGTTTTTATTTTGTTTCGTCCTCTTTGTTAAACATACTTGACTATTTACTTGGTTTGGCTTAAGATGTTGATTTTGGGACTTAAAATTTAAGTGTGGCCGATGATATATAAAGGTTGAGTTTGAAGTAGATTATTGGCAATTGCTAAGGATATGAAATTCTTTTTGCATGAGATTTTGCTTTTATGCTGAGTTGAAATCATTGATTTGTGTGAATTGCCGAAAGAAGCTTGTGTATGCTTAACTTAGAGAGGGCTTATGCAACATATTATCACTGAGTAGTCTCGCCCATTTTAGAACATTCTTGCCAATTAGTCGAAGCGAAATTTGTTTGGTCCACTTAGGAAAGGAAGAAATGATTAAGGCATTTCTTGTTTTAGCCAAATCCTTATATCCATCCATTTGATGTGTTTTTCCCTAGTTAGCCCTTTGAGCCAAATAAATGCATTAATATACATATGTTTAACTTGAGTTACTTTGATGTTGCTTAGCCATCTTAGTACCAACCTGTTATTTTCTTTGATTAATGATGCATAACAAAGTTTGCATTTTATTTTGTGGAGTCTTCAAGAATATAAGTGAATGGAGTGAAGAATTAAGTGTGGGGGAAAAATGATCTTGTAAATATATATATATATATATATATATATATATATATATATATATATATATATATATATATATATATATATATATATATATATATATATATATATATATATATATATATATATAGAAAAAGAAAAAAATTGTTGATAAACATACTCATTTTTCCCTCTAAAAGAATCTAAAGTAAAAAGTTAGAAGTTCATAATGAATGTCACTCCATGATGGTCAAGGTGAGAAGACTTATGTTTTGCATCATTTTCGAAGAAAATTTTTGTTTGTTTTAGATTATTTCTTGATTAGCCCTTTACCCTTTAAAACCTCATTACAATCTTAGTAAAGACCTTTTGATCTTTTCAACCTTTATGGATTCAATTAGTGGAGATGAAATTAGTTAGGATGCCTATGAGGTGGATGAGCATGTATGAATATTAATCTTTTGATTAGAGACTCTCTTTGATGACATGAGTGTATATGCCTATCATGAAGTGCAACAAGTTCAATTTGGTAAGCCACGCAATGATTTGATTGATACTTGGTGGAATTGTGGAGATCTTAGGTGAATTGAGTTGAGTGTTCTGCACTTGTTATATACTCTTCGTCAAACATGTATCTTTTGAGGCACACACTGATTTTTCTAAAGTATATGAGGGTCTTGATGCTAGCTAAGGACAATTGTTAAGTGTGGTTTGCTTGAGGACAAGCAAAGAGTAAGTGTGGGGGAAGTTGTTTGTGGCATATTTGCATGGTTTTTGTGTATGTTAATTTAGGCATTTTGTGATTAATTCATATCTTTGTAGGTTAGAATGTGTTATTTTACCTCTTTTAGTTTGAGGAAGGTTTTAGCTCATTTTGTAGGAATTAGGCATTAAATGGAGCAAAAGAAGGAGATTTAGGCAGAAGCATGTGCAACGGGCCCGTAAATTCTCACACATAGCCTAGCCAAAGCACGCAGGGCAACTGACCAAGCGCCCCAGCGCCAGCTGCCATGGGCCAGTGCACGCTAGAGGCCAGTAGCGCCCAACAGCGTCCACAGTGAGTCTCCAGCACGCGCCAGGGCAGGTGACCCGCAGGCCACGTTCAGCTGCACATGTAGCACCAGCTCCAGCACCCACTACCAACGAGAATCTCAACCCAAGCTCGCCAACGCATCCTAGCACCCAGTTGCCCAGACCCAGCGCCTGTTGCGAGGGTCTGATCAGTTTGGGCAATGTTGATCTGAATTTTTAGCTTCCTTTTCCATTTAGGTTTTTTGTTTTTAGAGATTATAAATAGATCGGAAATATGGGAAAAAGGGGGATCTAGAGTTTTTGGATTCTAAATTGTAATTGGCATAATATTTTTCTTAGTTAATTTTCCATATCTTAATCCTGGATTAGGCTTCCATCTTTTGTTCTTGGGGAATTTTTTTGGTGAAAAT
The DNA here is from genome assembly GCA_947687605.1 of Reutealis trisperma. Classification (NCBI taxonomy): domain Eukaryota; kingdom Viridiplantae; phylum Streptophyta; class Magnoliopsida; order Malpighiales; family Euphorbiaceae; genus Reutealis; species Reutealis trisperma. The sequence continues at coordinate 84,860 of CANTUT010001839.1, read as the reverse complement.
TCAAGAGATTGAATTTAATCAAATTGGTTGTAAGGTGAGGATTGATTCTTATTTCTCTAATTTAATTATTCTAGGTTAATTAAATCAATAGTATTGTTTTGATGGACTCAGTTAATTATATTGAGAATGAGATGATTTCTTTATTTTCCATGAGCTAATTTCATTTTAGTCTAGGGTTTGTATGATGTGTTCATGATATGGAATTGAATTAAATCCCAATCAATTATTCTTTTTATTCTCAATTGAATTGGCTGGTTGTTTAAGAACAATTGCTTAGCTACCAATTGTTTTACTTAGGTTTTGAACGAAGGAACGAGAATTGAAGTTAAATTCTAGATTTCATTCTTTTAAGATCTTAAAATGAATTAGAAATATAAGTTTTAAGATTAAGTCCTTTTTTTTAATGTATGAATTGATAGAATGATTTCTATGAATGCGATTGCTAATAAACTGATTTTTATCCTTTGATTTATTAGAAACTAGGGCTTTAGCATAATTAATTGGGACTATTCTTAAACATAGAGGATTGATAAACTGAATACAAACCCTGGACTATCTTTATTCATTAAATTTTCACCTATTTGCATCTGCATTTTCTTTTAATTTATTGTTTTGCTATTAGTTCTTTTAAAATTCAAAAATCAAACAAATCTTTTTATATTTAATTTGCTTTTACAAAGAAACAAGTCATTTCCATTTGCAATTCCTTGTGAGAATACGTCCTTGGGTGCTTCCTATATACTACAATTGCCCTGTATACTTGCGGGTCACTTTGGGACAGTATATTTTGAGGCGAATAGTCTTAAGTAAAATTCCAAAATGGATAGCATGATAACTCCTCAGCCAACCACCCCCAATGGCTCTAATAATGAAAATTATGATTCATGCAAGACTTTAAGAAATGAAAACTGGGGGCACATCATGAGTTTGCCTCATCTACCTCAAAACTCTCATCCCCTAGTGGAAGGTCATTCAAACCAAACCCAACAGGCAAACTACTTAATACCTATGGCCCCCAGTCATGAGAGATCTAATACTTACCATTAGCAGTGCAAAAAAATGTATCCTCCGGGGGCAAACTGCAAGCAACCATCCTATTTGATCTCTAACTGAGTCTCAATAAAGCATATGCAAATTGAAAAGTAGGGGCCATCACTCGAAAATGATCCATCAGCCACACTTCCAAGATAACACAAAACTTAAAACAGACACCCATCAAACACCCCTAACAGAAAGGATAAGAATAGATAAATTTTTCTCAACTAGTGAATTACTGGCAAGACAGTTCATCTCTCTAAACTTCTTAATCACAGCGGTCAAATTCACTTGACTATCACCAACCACTATCTAGCCCACGACATCCTGAGGCAAGTCTAAAAACTCTTCAAAAATATAAAAAATGCCAAATTTTGAACTCTAGCACTACCAAAGTTGCCTCCGAGTTGCAGCCAAGCTATAGCATTGAACTTCCCAAAGGTGGACACAACTCCTCCTTAGTAGCACCAAAACAGAAACCACGGGCCACCGGATCATAAAACCCAAATTAAGCCTTTATAAAAATCTCAATCCACTCAAACTCTTTGTAATGCCACCATGGCAACTATTCCATACTAACCCAAGTTGAGTTCCTCAATCTTGTTAAGTTTTTTAGTCTACAAATGCATGTCTCTGTGGACACAAAAGTCACATGAAAAAAAATTGCATTCACAAAGCAAATGCATGAATCCACCTTCCTGCATCCACTATAAGCATCATTATAAATCATCTATCGTGTAGAAGTTAAACAAGAGATCCATGAATTCCACAACATGCATACATGAACATACATCATCTATGCACAAACATACATTGCATATGCAACTATCCACTGCCATTCTCAATCATGCATAAGCTAAACTAATAGCCTCTCCTAATGCTAACCAATACTTCCTCGAAGCTAATCGACACCTTCTAAAGCTGACTAATGCCTCTTTGGAGCTAAACGATACCTTTCTAAATCTAATCGATGAAGTGTGATTTTCAGAGTCCCTTTAATCCCTGCGAAGTTCCTTTAAGCTTTCCAAAAGACCTAACCCCTCATATTTAGAAGTTCAAGTTTCTTCAACGCAACTTAAATCCTGTCAGAATCTCTCGAGCTAACTCGCTATAAACTGAGACTCTTCTTCTATCAAAATCTTTTCAGAATCTCTTGAGCCGACTTGCTATAAACTGAGGCTCTCTCTTTACCAAAATCTTTTTAGAATCTATCGTGCCAACTCACCATAGGCCGAGGTTTTCCTCCTATCAAAATCTTTTCAAAATCTCTTGAATCGACCCATTATAGGCTAAGGCTCTTCCTTTGCAAAAATCTTGTTAGAATCTCTCGAGCCAACTCACCATAAGTCGAGGCTCTCATTTCACTAAATTATCTTGTCTAAAATCCTCATCCACCCATAAGTTTCTAAAAATGGTCACCTAGACATCCACGTGATTCTTTTTTTCATCTTTAACTATAAATGTCAAGAAACGATCACCTAGACATCCATGTGGTTCCTTTATCCATCTCTTTTATCCAAATCCATCAATTTCACCCATAAATATCTAGAAACCATCACTTAGACATCTATATGGTTCCACTTTTCACATCTTTTACCCAAATTTGTCAATTTCACCCAAAAATATCTAGCCACCAATCTAGATATCCCTTTGGTCAATTTCCTCGCTTCCATTTATCAACCACACTTTCCACTTATAAATGTTTAGGAATGATTGCTTAAACATCCCTGTAGTTCTTTTACTATCCTTCTTTTTCAACTATGTCTCTCACCCAAACATGTCCAAGCACCGACTTAGACATTACTTTAGTTCCTTGTACCATCCCTTCTTCCGAGTTCACTATTATCAGAATTATCTTACATAAAAGACAATTCTAACAAGGATGTAATTGTGAACTTTTAATTTTACACTCTCATTATTCGGCTTAATCAAGCAATTAATTAATTAATTAATCATTTTTTTCAAAATCAAATTAATCCTTTTTTTAAATCCACCCTTTTATCCAAATTAATTAATTAATCATTTTAATTAATTAATTAATTAATCTATCCATTCTATCACATTAATTAATTAATTAATCATTTTAATTAATTAATTAATCTCTCAATCAATTCAATTATTTGGTCCTGATAAAATGGAACTTCAATCGTGTAAAACTCTCGGTTCTCCAAAAACAAAGGTATCAGCTTTTTCCTCTCACCCATAAACTCAAATCAAATTAATCAATCCAATCAACCTTTAAACTCCTCCACTTAATAGTGGAATAAATTATGTAGGTTTTAATCCCCATGCACTTGGGTACATAGGCACATTTGAAATTTAAATCTAAATCTCAAATCTAATCCTAAAATTAATTCTATTTTCCCTGTGCTTTCAATTATACTCAATTATTTTTTTATTTTTGGAATTGAGCAGTGATTATGTGGTTCTCCTAAATCTATAAGAATTAGAGGGAACACTCTCCTTAATTTGTGAATGTTTACTTTAATCATTTTATTAATTTCCCATGCACCATGCATTCATACTATGCCATGTTCATCTTATAAATGTTATTCATGAAATCAATTTTCCAAAATCAAATTAAACTTAAGAGCCAAATTTAAATTATTTAAAACCAAAAATCTAATTCTTGAACTCAACCTGGTTCGAGGCTAGTAATTTTATCCTTTGGTAAATTAATTGAAAATTAATGAATTGGAGTCAATTGGATTTTTTCTTTAATTTTTCTATTTCACCAAAATCATTTTCAAAATCAACCAATCTAAACTTGAGGGTTTCATCATGAGTCTAAACCTAAATGAGCATCCCGATTCCTTTTAGAGGATTTGGCCGGTACTCGGACGAAACCTCACAACTACTTGTAAACACATGGCCATTTCACAAAACAACAACAATGTGTGGCCATTTCAACAACATTAAGCTGCTTGTAAAGTAAAGGCATGCTTGTATTTTTTAATTTAATTATAAGTTAATTTATTTGCATTAGTTAATTATTATTTTAGAAGAAAATCTATTAATTTTTTATACACAGTTAATTAATTTAACTAATTTTTAATTAATTAAATTAATATGTATATATCAAAATAGTAAAATTAAATATGTATATATTAATTGATTAATATGTATATATTAAAATTAAGTAAATAAATACAAAATAATAAAGATAAATATACTTCATGTTTGAAAATTTATAATTTACAAAATTATTTTCTGCAAATTATAAAAGGGATACAAATCAAATAAAGATGTTTGGATACAGAATTTCTAAGGCCTAGAGTTTTCAGAGAATTTCTCTTTCAACCTAAGCTCTCCTAGAAGAAGCCTGTCTTGTTTGAAGAGAACTGCCCTTTTATAAAGGAAGTTGAGTGGCAATTTTGAAATTTAAAAGGCAGTGGACCCGTTGGAGGACAGGCTAGCTGGTTTTGTCTTCTGAAAGCTTGAACTGTAGCTTCACGAGTTGGAATTGTAGATGCTTTAAGTCATTTCTTGACAGAAGTGGAGTTTGAATAAGTGGAATAACTGTTGTTTTTCACTGTCGGTAGAAAAAGTAAAATACTTTTTTTTTTTTGTAGCTGCCTTTATGAGGTGGCAAAATACCTTTTACAAGTATCAAAATTTAAATTTGAATTCTACCTTTTGATTGGCGGTAGAATACCAAAACAGTCGTCTTCATTATCATCTCCTAAATCAATAAAAGGTTCAGATGAGCTTGAACTGGAGCTCGAGGTTGAACTTGCTTTTTATCTTAAGGACGATGCTTCTGAAGATCCTGGTTTAGAAGAAGCAGAGGTTGACCTGTTTTCCATGATTTGTTGAACCATTTGGAAGAATTCATCCTCTGATTTAGCTATAGCTAATTTTGGAATAATAAATGATTTTTGAGCCAAAAAGGTTGTAGTTTCTTGAGGGCACTGCATGAAGTTATTTTTTATTAGCCAGTTTTGGACCTTGGTTGTAGTCACTTTGTTTTGAAAGGAATCCCACCATTTGATTTTAAATCTTCTAATGAGATTGTATTGACAATCCTGAGTTTGATGATAAACAAAATACCAAATACATACCCAAGGCAGAAAAAATTTTGAACAAAATAGAAGAAAAAGATTGAATCTTTTTTCTGTTTTTGTTGGTATGAAATGCTGTTTGAAAAGGTAATAACAGGGCTTAATCTTAGGGATTAAGGTTTCAGGTAAATTCCCAAAGTGATTCCTCCATTGTATGAACTAGTAGGGTATTTTTTTATGTTTGAAAATTCCTATCAAAATAAAATAGCCAAGAATGACTCTGTTTATGGTTTTGAAGGAAGAAGGCATTATACCATGCTTGTTTGTAGTTCCAGTAACTGAAACTATGGCAATGGTTGACTCAGGTGTGGAGGTTAGTGGGGAAGGATTTTAAAGCTGAAAGATATTTTTCCCAGTTTGAAGGATGGATATTTTCTTAATGATGCATGTGGAATATGTAGGATTAGGGTGTTTGTCATCCTTTTTGAAATGGTTAAATTTTGCTGAGCCAGTGGTTTCCAAAATAGCTTGGTAATATGTTTGGGGTTTGGTTTTATCCCAAGGTGTATAATACCATCTAGATGGAAAAATTTGTGTGGATGCTTTAAATGGATTGGGATTGTAAAATCCTTCCTCCATTGTCAAAATTGTTTGAAAATGGATTTTTTCTAAATACTTAGATGTTTCAAGAACTTTTTTATTTTCTGATAAAATAATTTCCTGAGTATTAGGTTTTGAAATATTTTGAGATGAACTTTGAGAGGGAAAATTGATCATCTATGTTTTTGTTTTTGAAGCAGAGTTTGAAGAGGATTTACCTTTGGCCTCAGAGGAGGAGGTGTTTAAAAAGGAGGCTCTATAAACCTTTTGAATTGCCAAAAGAGTTTCTAGTGATTAGGCCAACTGTTCAACCCATTTTTGAATTTCTGTCTGGGATGTTTGGGTCTCAGGTTTTTCCTCAACAATACTGATTTAGGATTTAACTAGTTGGGCTGATGAGGGTGTGTTTGAAATAACTATGTTTAAAAGGTTTGGGCATAAGGATTAGGCCTTGGCCTTCTCCTCAGGGTTTGAATTTTGTGGAGCTTTGCCCTTATCCTTTGGTTTTCAAGGCATGCTATCTGTTTTGGAGAAATTCATGGGTTAGGAAATCCAGAATTGAGTTTGTATCACTTTTTATATATTCAATATCAAAATCAAATATAAAAAGGATAGCTTGCCATCTTGCAAAAATCTGTTTTGATGCTAAGTTTTGAACATCTTTTTGCAAAACTTCTTTTGCTGATTTGCAATCAATTCTTAAAAGAAATTTTTGGTTTAAAAGATCACTTTGAAATTTTGAAATGCACAAAACAATTGAAAGAATTTCTTTTTTTTATTATAGAATAATTCTTTTGACAATCATTCCAATGTGCAGAGGTGAACTGGACTATACATTCCCGCCCATTTTGAATTTGTTTCTAAATACCACCATAACCTATATATAATGCATCTGTCTCCACTATTTCTGGAGCTAAAGGATCAGCTATATGCATACATGGGATTTCTAATTTTTTTTTTTATTGTTCGAACAACCCTAGTATGCTGGTCTGACCAAGGAACTGGGTCCTTTTTTAACCTATCATGCAATGGTTTTGCTAGACGGTTAATGTTTGGACAAAAATCTAAAACATAATTTAGACTTCCAAGAAACCTTTTCAATTGACTTTTATCTAAAATTTTGTCAGGAAACTTAGATGCAAATGCAAGGGATCTTTCAATTGGTATAATGGTGCCTTGAGTAATGTAATGACCCAAAAACCTTATACGAGTTTGAAAAAGAGATATTTTTGATTTTGAAACTACCAAACCATTTTTCTTTGCAATGTGGAAAAAAGTTTGTAGATGTTTGAAATGTTGATCTACAAAGTTTGAAAAAATTAGAACATCATCAATATAGACAATGCAAAAGTTTGAATAAGGATTGAAAATGTCATTCATTATCCCCTGAAATTTTAAGGGAGCATTTTTTAAACCAAAAGGCATGACGTTCCACTCATATTGACCAATAGAACTGGATGAATTTGAATTTGCCAAAATCCTGATTTCATATCAAATTTTGAAAATATGAATGCAGAATGCAGTTTTTGAAGCAAATCTTTTTTGTTTGGAATAGGGTACCAAATCCATCTTAATTATTTGTTCAAAGGTTTATAATTGATTACTAACCTAGGTGTTCCTCTTTCTATTTCACTATTCTTATTGACATAGAAAGCTGCACAAGACCAAGGTGACCTAGATTTTGTAATCAAACCCTTAGACTCTAAATCCTGAATTTCTTCTCTACAATGTTGTTCTAGAGATTTGTTCATTTGGATTGGTCTGGCTTTGGTAGGAATTTGTCTTTCATCAAAATCTTTTTCATAGGGTAGATCAACTATGTATTGTTTTCTGTCCCAAAAAGCATTTGGAAAATCAGAACAAATTTCTTTTTCAATTTTATTTTGAAAAGAAGTGATTTTATTTTTAATAAAATCAGTTTGAATTTATTTTTGAATTTTTTGAAAATGGACATATTGCTTAAGATGCATGAGATGTCTTGTTTTTCCTTTTATCAAGGCATTAATCTCAAAATTATAAATTGAATTTGCTTTTATAAGATTGAGATTTCTTTTCTTTGGTTTTTCAAGGAATGGGAAAATGATTTTTGAATTCCTTGTTTTGAAAATGATTCCATCATCAGTGAATTTATAAGGAGTGATCAAATTAATGAAAGGAGTTCCTAATATAACCATCTAATGAAGGTTTTTTGGTTAAAAAAAAAAACATTTTTCAAAGCAATATTTTTGTTAACTATTGAAGCTTCCGTTTTCCCGCCAATAGTTAATTTTGAATTATTTGCTGTAACAAGTTTTTCTTTTATTTCAGAATGATATCATTTTGGAACTAAATTGTAGTTGATACAGCTGAAATATGCTCCTGTATCAAACAAAGCAATTGTTTCTAATTGAAAATCTTTTAAAAAAACAATCTTGATTTGGATTAAATATTTTTGAGTCTCAAAATATTTATAAAATTGTCTGGAATGTCTGGAACTTTTTCCAAATTATCCAGGTTTTGTAGTTCAGAATTTTTTATGTGATCATCTGAACCAGTATCAAAATTTGAATCAGACATTTTTGAAATAAGATTTTAGATTAAATAAGAATCTTTTTGCTGTTTTAGCTTAAGGTCTTTCAATTCTAACTTAACTTCCTTAATCTCTTTTTGAAGGTCCTAAACTGTAAGGACATATTTTCTAGACTTCTTTCCTCTATCTAGAATGGCTGTAAGATCATAGGAATTCTTACTAGTAGAGGGTAAGATGGAAGGTTTTTCTACAGGGTTCTCTTCTAGTGTCTTAAGAAGTTGATCTAAACATTCCTTTTGAAGGACAGGGTCATTAATATACTTAACAGCTTCAAGAATTGCTTCTTGGCTTTTTGTCAGCATATTAATGTGTTTGGAATTTTTATTTATTTCAGAATCTAGTTTTGAACTAGATTCTGTGTTTGAATTGGAAGACGAATTAGCTAACTCATCTATTTGAAGTGGTTTTTCTTCTGAAGACATAGAAAACTCAGACTCTGAAGACTCAACTAAAAGAGCAGAAATCTTATCTATGATTTCTTATTTTAATTAGAGTTCATGCAATCTAGTATTTAGTCTACAAAATTTAGAAGTGTGACCTTTCTTTCCACATTTATAGCAGGTGACATCCTTAAGACTAGTCTTAGGTTTGGACTTGCTATAAGACTTCTTGTAAGGTTTGGAGGCCTTTTTGGAGGATGGTTTCTTATAATAGGTTTCATTCCTAGGTTGGGATTTCCTATTATAAGAAGGTTTAGATTTCCTATAGGGTTTGTTTTTACACTGACTACTACAGATTTTTGGTTTTGACTCTATGGGATTGTAGTCAAACTACTGACAGAAATTTCCTAATTTTTGTCTAGTCTTCCTCATTTCCCACTTGAGTTGTTTTTGGAGTTTTAAGTCTTGGCAGATCTTAAGGCCTTCCTTTTGAGTAAGACTAATCAATTCTCCATAGGTGAACTGATCATAAGGGATCTAGTTACCAAAGGCTTGTCTAATGACATTCCTAACTTTTTCTCCTAGGATTTTGGGTAATCCTGTAAGGAATTTCTCATTCCAAAAAGGTTGGTTAGAATTTCCCTAAGCATTATCCTGGTGAGGAATGTGTTTTTATAGTTTTGAAAATCATTCAGTCTCCAACATTTGAGGTTGCTAAGGAGCTCATAATTCTTGTCTTTAAGATGGGACGGGTCTCCTATGAAATGAAGAGATATGGATAGGATGAGGGTTGACACAGCATCTTCTATGGTATTACCTCTCTCATCTAGTATAGGGGTTCCATCTTCAAGGGTTTGGACAAAATGGAGTATTTCTAACTGTTGGCTTAGGGATAAAGATAATCCGACCATCCTTTAAGCTATCCTGAAAAACCAACTATAAGGAGTTCAGCTATGGCTCTATCTGAGGTTCCTGTTTGGGTTTTATAGGCATTGGTTGCCATGATCATCTATTGGAGTAGACTAAGGATATTGTATTCTGACATGAAATACCATCTATATTCCACTCATAGACAGACGAGGCATTGAACCTATACTGGGTCAGGATATGAGATTTATTTTCTAAACCTATATTAGGAGCAGTAATCCTAGGAACAATGTTCTAAGATGTTAACTTATTGAAAATGTTCTGAGATGTTCTGAGATGTTAAGCATTATCCTGGTGAGGAATGTGTTTTTGTAGTTTTGAAAATCATTAAGTCTCCTACATTTGAGGTTGCTAAGGAGCTCAGAATTCTTGTCTTTAAGATGGGACGGGTCTCCTATGAAATGAAGAGATATGGTTAGGATGAGGGTTGACACAGCATCTTCTATGGTATTACCTCTCTCATCTAGTATAGGGGTTCCATCTTCAAGGGTTTGGACAAAATGGAGTATTTCTAACTGTTGGCTTAGGGACAAATGATAATCCGACCATCCTTTAAGCTGTCCTGAAAAACCAGCTACAAGGAGTTCAACTATGGCTCTATTTGAGGTTCCTGTTTGGGTTTTATAGGCATTGGTTGCCATGGTCATCTGTTGGAGTAGACTAAGGATATTGTATTCTGACATGACATACCATCTATATTCCACTCATAGACAGACGAGGCATTGAACCTATACTGGGTCAGGATATGAGATTTATTTTCTAAACCTATATCAGGAGCAGTAATCCTAGGAACAATGTTCTGAGATGTTAACTTATTGACTTGAGGAATTTCTTCCTGTCTAAAGGCTTCTTCATTAGAAGTTTCTATAGTTTGTTCTGTAACACTAACAGTTCTATGTTGAGACTGTGGAGTGTCTGAAACCATAGGATTGGATGACTCAGAAGTTGAGGTTTGACTTATCCTACCGAGTTGGTCTCTAATGGCTTGAACAAAGTCTGGTATATTATTTTGAAACTGTCGTTGGGCAGGTTTCGAAATTTAGTATGGTTTGAAAATTGGGCTCTCAAGCTTCTTGTCCAGTAGATTACCAGACTCATAAGGTTTGGAAGTGCTATCTGGATATGAGTTTCTATCCTAGTAAGTTGTTTTCCTATGATATAAAGATGGGCATTTGAAAATTTGGTTTGTCTGACAAGATTTTTGATGTTATCTCTATCCTCATCTCGGACTTTTTTATAAGATGCTGCATCTATCTCATGTTCACAATAAGGGATAGACATTTTTCTAAGAGATGGATGTTCTAACTGGACAATCTGACCATCTACCTTCCATTCAAAAAGCTTATTCCTAATGGTGATAGGATTTACAGACTTGTTTGAAATCTTTTTTGAAAGGATAAGAAATATTATTTTCTCTTGCATGTATTTCAAACCAATCAAAAAATTTGATTTGAATTTTGAACTAGTTGCAAAAATCATACTATTTTTCTTGGATTTTATTTTGACTTCCAAGAAGTGTTTGAAAAATCAGAGCTTTTTTTGTTCATTCTTTTTTGAATAAAAATCTTCCTGAAGAAGTTTTTTATTAATTTGAAAAGATTTTTCCAATATATATATATATATATATATATATATATATATATATATATATATATATATATATATATATATTGCAAATACCAAATATATACTTAACATTTACCATTTTTTTGTATACGAATACTATTTATTGTCACTATCCTTTTTTTTTTTTTTGCAAATTCGCAATGTATATATATGAAATAGTTACAAATATCAAATAAACTAACGGTAAATAATATAAATGAAACACCTTTCCCTAGATTATATAAATGTTAATTTTTAAAGTTCAGAAGACAATTTTAAAATTTTTATAGATGAGATAAAAATGAAATTTTTTTACCTCTTTGTCGTTATTTTTGAAATTTTTCCTATTTTCTTTAGTGTTTTTTAAAGTACCAACAAGTGTCTTGAAAGGCTACATGTAAAATATTTGATTATAATAAAAATATTTCCAGATGAATTATTTTCAATTTCATTATCACATTCAAGCAGTTCGGTTGCTATCATAGAAGTGAAAAAAATTCGATACAGCTCAATTAATTCAATGCTCCCCCAAGCTCACGAGTGACGTTTGCACATATTTTTATTTTTTTAGAATTTCGAAATGCAATTTTAAAATAAACCATTCCAATAGTGCATGAAACAAAACAATTTACATGCATACCATGGAAATCAAAATCTCCGCAAAGCATAAAATAAGACAGCAAGGAAGCCGTGAATCAAAGCAAGTCTTGTTAACGTATGAACTAATCCAATGAAATAAAAACACATGAATTATATATATATATATATATATATATATATATATATATATATATATATATATATATATATATATATCTTTTCATTGAACGAAAATTAAAGATTAAAATATTTCATCATTTATTGATTTAGATATGTTAGATAAAACAGTATTTGGTGTAAAGAAGAAATTTTTCTGAATCATAAAATCATTTAGCAGGATCACGCATAGTGAATCTCCTGCGTGCATTCAACCATTAGCCTCTCCAGCTGCCAAGTGAAGCCATCTCATTTCTAGTCTTAGATTGATACCGTTACTACATGCATATATAATTAAATTGAATTATGTTAAGTGTGACGGCAATTATCAAGATACAAGTTCATCTTGTAATAAAATCTCATATATATCAGTCCTCAGATTCAATTCCTTATCGTGCATTACGTCTTGGAGGTCAGACAACTCCTTCGCAGACAGTACAGAATTCAATTTTAGAAAACCGTCAAGCCACAGTTTTTTGGACCTGAAAAACATGGAAAGAAAATAGGGTCAAGCCAGAAAAATCGCACTCACACACGCACACCAGCTAATCGCATGGTTACAGGGAAGCTCTCGAACCTAGAATGTACCCAACCAATTCGCAGTTTCAAAGCAGCAATCAATGAAATAAAACATAAAGGCCAACAGAAGAGGTTCAACACTTGGCAAGTTTGTGTTTGTGATGCACACATGAGAAAAAGAAGATTTAGCATTTCCCAAAATATAATTATTGCTTTCTAATAAATTAAACTCTCTCTTTTCAACTTTTCTTATTATTCAGAGATTTTTTCCTGAAGGAAAGTAGGAATATCCTATTTAAGAGTCCAACAAACAAAGGCTGCTTTCTTCACTGAAATGCTATACATATGTTCAGATTAGGCTGAGTATTCGTACTAGATTTGATTGTGGTTGTATTTGTAACATAAATTTCTATATTGCATACGAGACTAGTGAAATAATGGATTTGCCTCTACAATCTCTACAAGCTGAAATCTAGTTGTATTGAGATCAATAATAACCATTCAACCAAAAAAATAAATAAATAAAGAAGAAAAAAGAGAGAGAGAGAGAGAGAGAGAGTGATGCAGGAGATAGGTTTAGGGCAATTAGGGGCAATTAGATCTCAACAATTAGGGCTAAGATTAGATAGTGATTGTGGTTGGAACAAGATATTTAGGATTTAAAGAAAACCTCTATTAAAATTCTGAATTGAAATAATAATAAGAATGATATAATATTGTATGATAACAGCCCTACTTATACTACTTAGGATAGAATACTAATCCTAGACTGAAAAGAAGTAATCCTAATCAAAATAAAAGACTTATTAAGAATCCTAAATAAAGATGGAAAAGAAAACTAAAATAAATTGAACTAGGAAAACTAAATAAAATTCCTAATTTAAAGAAATCTAAAATAAACTTACTTAGGAAAACTAAATAAAATTCCTAATTTAAAAATTAAACAAAAATAATTCCTAAATTTTATCTTCTTTTTCCTTAACTGCATCATTCTCCCCTTCTTGAAAAAAACTCGTCCTCGAGTTTTGTAATGCTGAAGAATCAACAATTGAAATATAAAATCAATGGCAAGTTCAATACTCCATAGAAGTGGTAAATTGTTTGGTAAATCATTATTAACCAACTCCTTGAATTCCTTGAATAGCTGCTGAATTTCAGTGGAATATTGAAGTGATTCCCTAATCTGGCCACTTCTTGATGGTTGGCTAATTAAAACATATATGAAACTCTTTCCACTACTTTCAGTTTCACATATTTCAGCGGATAAGTACTCATTGATTTTGTTGGTTTTGCTGTTTGGAAAACCCTCTTTCTCATTGATTGTTGTCGTCATCACTCTTTGCATCACCAAGGACTCACCATATGCTGGATGAACATTAAGTTGCTCTATCTCCTCATTATAGTCACGAAAAACTGGTTCTAACTCTTCACCTTCCTCTATCTCCTCATTATATTCATAAAAAATTGGTTCTAATTCTTCTAAATAATTCTCTAAATAATCATCTGCATGTAATTTTTCATGAAAATCAAAAATCTCAATTTTGATTCCTCCACCATTCAAATCAAGAGCATGTGATAACCGGCCTTCCAATCCACCTCGTGCCGCTTAGTTTGCAGGTCCAGCTTCATGAAAAGGGTTGTCCTCAATTTCTTCTTCAACCTCAAACTTTTCTGGAATCTCAAGTTGTTTGTAGTCGCCTTCCGGATTCTCCATTCGGGCTTCCACAAGTTCCTGACGCTGCAAGGCTTGTACAGCCCGGGTCAAATCCTCAATCATTCTTCGCATCTCTGCCAACTCTGTTTGTTGGGGCTGATTGCCTTTACCTTGTCCTCTAACTCGGCCAACCATTGAAAATTTTCAGGTTTGACAAAGGATTTCAGGTTTGAAAAAAAATTCCAGGTGTCAATCTATGACACAGGAGAAAGGTTTAGGGCAATTAGGGGCAATTAGATCTCAACAATTAGGGCTAAGATTAGATAGTGATTGTGGTTGGAAACAAGATATTTAGTATTTAAAGAAAACCTCTATTAAAATTCTGAATTGAAATAATAATGTAATCAGAGAAGGATAGAAGGAATTTCTGTGTATTGATTCATAATCTTGCATACATATTTATATACAATGCTAATCCTTCTTTAGGAAGGTCTTCTATTCTAATTTAAGGTGTATCAAATCTTCCTAATCAAATCTTCCTAATCAGTATACATTCTTCCTAATTAATATACATTCCTATTTTGTACATCCTGTAACACTCCCCCTCAAGCTGGAGCATAGATATTAATCATGCCCAGCTTGTTACAAAGATATTCAACCCGAACCCCGTTTAAAGGTTTTGTAAAAATATCTCCCAATTGTTCTCCTGTCTTGACATAACTAGTGGAGATTATACCTTGCTGAATCTTTTCACGAACAAAATGGCAGTCAATCTCAATATGCTTTGTTCATTCATGAAATACGGGATTGGATGCAATATGAAGAGCAGCCTGATTATCACACCACAATTTAGCTGGTATTGAAGTTTTAAGACCAACTTCAGTTAAGAGTTGATATATCCACATGATTTCACATACAGATTGTGCCATAGCCCGATATTCTGATTCTGCACTCGAACGGGAGATAACAGTTTGCTTCTTGCTTTTCCATGAAACCAAATTCCCACCAACAAAGACACAATAACCTGAAGTAGATCTTCGATCTTCCTTAGATCCTGCCCAATCAGCATTTGAAAAACATTCAATCCTAGTACGACCATGATTGCCATATACAATACCTCGCCCAGGTGCTCCTTTTAAATAGCACAAAATTTGTTCTACTGCTGTCCAATGATGCAGAGTTGGGGAGGACATGTACTGACTCACAATACTGACTGAATATGCAATATCTAGACGAGTTACAGTAAGATAGTTCAATTTTCCAACCAACCTTCTATATCTCCCAGGATCTTCAAACAATTCTCCTTCTTTTGTGAGTTGCAAATTAGGAACCATGGGAGTGCTACATGGTTTAGCTCCCAATTTTCCTGTCTCAGACAATAAATCAAGCACATACTTCCTTTGAGATAAGAAGATCCCCTTCTTACTCTTGGTTACTTCAACACCCAAAAAGTATTTTAACATCCCTAAATCTTTAGTATGGAACTGACTATGAAGAAATGATTTAAGAGAAGAGATACCTGCATTGTCACTTCCAGTAATGACAATATCATCCACATATACTACTAATAGAACGATGCCATCTGCAGACTATTTATAAAAAACCGAGTGATCGGACTGACTTTTTCACATACCAAACTTCTCAATAGCCTGACTGAATTTACCGAACCAAGCACGAGGACTTTGTTTTAACCCATACAGAGACTTACGAAGATAACATACCTTCCCAGACTCCCCCTGAGCAACAAAGCCAGGCAATTGCTCCATATACACTTCCTCCTGAAGATCACCATGGAGAAAAGCATTCTTGATGTCCAATTGATGCAGTGGCCAGTCATGAGTAGCAGCCATAGAAATGAATAGTCTGACAGAGCTAAGCTTCACAACTGGAGAAAAAGTATCCGAGTAATCTACTCCATAAGTTTGAGCATAGCCTTTAGCAACAATGTGCGCTTTTAAGCGAGCAACTGATCCATCAAGATTAACCTTGACAGCAAACACCCATTTATAGCCAATGGCTTTCTTACCTGCAGGTAAATTTATCAAAGTCCAAGTACCATTGTTTTCTAAAGCAGTAATTTCCTCAATCATAGCACTCCGCCACCCAGGATGAGAAAGCGCCTCATTAATAGTTTTAGGAACAGAAATAGAATCCAAAGAGGCAACAAAAGAACAAGATGAGGGAAACAAATGATTATAAGACACAAAGGAAGACACAGGATAAGTACACTGTCGTTTACCTTTTCGAAGAGCAATAGGAAGATAGTCTTAGGAACCGGATCTGACGACAAAGGAGCTAGTGCAGCTGGTGCAAGACATGAGTCAGAAGAAGTCTTTCGTCGGGAATACACTTGTACTATAGGAGACTTTGGCTTAGGAGGAATAGGAACAACAGGATGAGAACTGGAGGATGTGATAGTATAAATAAGCAAATCATCATCCTCTCCCTGACTTGTATAAGAATTAGATGGGAAAAAACAAGTATTTTCAAAGAAAGTGACATCTGCAGACACAAGGTACCTATTAAGAGTAGGGCAATAACATCTATATCCCTTTAGAACACGAGAATACCCAAGAAAGATATATTTCAAAGATTTGGGATCTAATTTTGTGACCTGTGGACGAACATCCAAAACAAAACAAGTACACCTAAATACCCTAGGTTCAATAGGAAATAATGGTTTATTTGGAAAAAGAACATGATAAGGTGTCTCACCCTGAAGAATAGAGGATGACATGCGGTTGATAAAAAAATTAGCTGTGGAAACAGCATCAGCCCAAAAGCTTTTAGGAACCTGCATTTGAAACAATAAAGCCCGTGCAGTTTCTAAAAGATGTCCATTTTTGCGCTCAGCTACCCCATTTTGGGATGGTGTATCAACACAAGAAGTTTGATGAAGAATGCCATGTTTAAGCATGTAATTCTGAAAAGTTTCAGATAAGTATTCCTTAGCATTATCACTTCTTAGTGTTTGAACAGAAATATTAAATTGAGTTTTAATTTCAGCACAGAAAGCAGAAAAATGAGAAAACACCTCAGAACGATTTTTCATTAAATATAACCATGTCATTCAAGAATAACCGCCAACAAAAGTAACAAAATACTTAAACCCAATTTTAGATGTAATTGGACAAGGACCCCAAACATCTGAATGAACTAGTTCAAAAGGAGTACTAGCTCATTTATTAACTCTTAGACTTGAACTAAGACGATGGTGTTTAGCAAATTGACACGACTCACATTCTAATGAAGATAAACTTTGAAACTGAGGACATAATTTCTTTAACACAAAAAGAGAGGGATGACCAAACCGACAGTGTGCTTCAAACGGGGTAACCACTCCAGAACAGGCTATGGGTCTTGGTACTTGCATATCAAGGATGTAAAGGCCTCCAGGCTCATGTCCTTTACCAATAATCTTCTTCGTCGTAAGATCCTGAAACAAACAATAATCCGAAAAGAATAAGACACAACAACTTAAAGTACGAGTGAGTTTGCTCACATAAATCAAATTAAAAGATAACCGATGTAGACTAAGAACAAATGACAAAGGAAGGGATGGAGTAGGAACAATTGTGCCAGATCCAAGAACAGACGATGTTGACCCATCTGCTAAAGTAACATTGGAAGTAGATTTGTGTGACTTAAAGGTAGAAAATAGACTAGAATTACCTGTCATGTGATTTGTGACACTAGAATCAATGACTCATTCGTAAGAGGACACAAGACATGTATTGGGTTTACCTGACTCGGCGATGGCAGTTACAGGAGTAGACTGTGATTTCAAAAAATCTTGTACTTGGCATATTCATCTGCAGATATCATGACTGATTTTCTAGAAGTGTCAGTGGTAGATGCAACATGAGCTTGCTTGTTCTGCAATTTCCTGCAGTCCCCCTTCATATGACCAGGCTTATGGCAATAGTGACAAACTATTGCTCCCAAATCCTGCCCTCGAGTGTCCATGTTTCGATCATAAGTACTAGATCGATCAGAAGTACTGGAATTGAATCTCTTACTATTGTTCTTATATGGTTGTCTCCTAGAATCAAAGGTGTTATTGCGACTGACTAAAGCACTACCAGGTTGAACAGATTGAGAATTTTCTGTGCGGAGTATTCTACTAAAAGTATCTTGCAGAGAAGATATTTCAGAACTTGACAAAATCTGAGATTTAGCAGTCTCAAATTCAGGTGGAAGCCCGGCTAGAAAACTCATAATTGCCATCTTTTCTCTTTGAGCTTGCTGAACTTTTACATCAGTGCTGAATGGAAGAAGCATATTAAGTTCCTCGTATGTTTTCTTGAAATCCATAAAGTAGCTTGTAAGAGATCTATCGCCCTTTTCTGCACGATAAAAACCTCGGCACACCTCATAAATACGGGAGATATTATCTTTTCCAGAGTACAAAAAATCCAAATAATCTAGTAATTCTTTCACAAACTCACAGTGGTTTATCATACCAATTACCTCACTATCAATAGAATTACGTATTTGTAAGAACAAATGAGCGTCCTCTCTAAGCCAGGATTGTCTAGAGTCATCACTGGGAGCGTCATCAGTTAAATAATCATCTTTAGAAATACTCCTTAAATAAATTCGAACAGTTTTACTCCAATCCAAATAGTTAGAACCAGTAAGTTTATGTTCCGTAATTTTTGACATTACTGGAACCATATCAGAGACAATCATGGTCTTTTTCTCATCCATATTTTGCCAAATTAATCAAAGGAATCATAGAGCAATTCTGAAACACCAAAAGGAGATCCAACCATGGGGAAAATGTTGTGGAACACAAAAGGCCTCACACCTGTACTGATGCAGACCCAACCAGGTATGAGGAGATGTCGTGGAAGTTGAGGCGAGCTGAACAAGACGGACCGGACTGATTTCCGGCAAGGGATGTGCTCTCACGCGCCAGCGCGTGACTTTCAGGCAGGAAACTTCTACGACTCGTGTGGCTCACGCGCAAGGATTCTAGCGACCAAATTCTGGATGAAGGTCGATCGGTGGGTGGCGCTTCTCCAGGAGTAGGCAGTGATGACTAGAAGTCACCGGAGGTAGGTGACCCAGCGAAACAGCAACGAAGCCTACTGTGTTTTCAAACAGAAATTCACCAGATACCAAGAACTAATTTCACAGTCTCTGATACCATGTAATCAGAGAATGATAGAAGGAATTTCTATGTATTGATTCATAATCTTACATACATATTTATATACAATGCTAATCCTTCTTTAGGAAGGTCTTCTATTCTAATTTAAGGTATATCAAATCTTCCTAATCAGTATACATTCTTCCTAATTAATATACATTCCTATTTTGTACATCCTGTAACAAATAATAAGAATGATATAATATTGTATGATAATAGCCCTACTTATACTACTTAGGACAGAATACTAATCCTAGACTGAAAAGAAGTAATCATAACCAAAATAAAAGACTTATTAAGAATCCTAAATAAAGATGGAAAAGAAAACTAAAATAAATTGAACTAGAAAAACTAAATAAAATTCCTAATTTAAAGAAATCTAAAATAAACTTACTTAGGAAAACTAAATAAAATTCCTAATTTAAAAATTAAACAAAAATAATTCCTAAATTTTATCTTCTTTTTCCTTAACTGCATCAGAGTGAAACGCTATTGATAAGAGCAAATCATTAAACCTACTACCAAGATGCTAGTAAACAACAAGATGTACTCATGTACATGACCAATCCCAAGACTTAGGGTCCACTTTCACAATTAACCCAATATTGCTGCCTTAACTATTCAGAATTTCTAAGGATCTTTTGATACCGACCTATTTCGGGATTCTAGATATTTGAGTACAAATATTTAATAATATTGATATGGTACTTCAAAATGTTAATTTTAACATGCTGTAGGGTATTGTCATACAACTTGTAATTATGATTGAGACCACAAAAGAAGAATTTGATGAGTTATTTGTATTTAATTATTAAATCACAAAATGCATATTCATCTTCTTGGGTTTCAATAATGGAAATTGTCAGTTTTTTGGTTTTATTTGGAAGGCATGTGCGCCAAGGCATGTCTCCTCTTTTCTCCCTTCGTATTCCTTTCATCCAAAAGTACCTACAGTAATCTGAACTACTAATCACAGCTTCAAATAGTTGCCACTTTATTTTCTTCTCACTTCAATCAGCTCTAATTCAAATGCCTCACCCTAAACTAGCCTTCTTTAAATCTGCACTCTGAAGCTCATCACCCACTTCAGATTTGTCCTATCTCAGTTTGGTATCAAAGGAAAAGATTCTAGCGACTTGAACTTGATGGAAATCTGTGGGATTAAGTTCAAAGATTACAAATTGAAATCAATGCTTAGCAAGTCCAAGTGATTTGATGAAGAGTTTTAGTTTGACCAAAAAAAAAAATTAAATAAGTAAATAAAATAAGAGGGGCTTGCTGAATTGATTTCTTTAAAGCTCAAATGTGATCCTGAAAGTCTTCTTCCTTTCAAACTATAATTTTGGCAGTTATACATGATAAAGAACTAAAAAAACTTGAAGCACAGAGGTAGCAATATGCATTCAGGAAGCTCATTGTTAAAGTCTCTTCTACTTGACCAAAATTGTATCAAACCACAAGATTTGTTCAAATTTTCTGTCACATGCAAAGGAAGAGCTACAATGTAAATAAGCCTGTTGAAGAAACTTCAAAGCCCATGTAGCTGCTAAATGTTTCAACAAGTAAACCTATTGAAGAACTTCTAGCCCATGTAGAGGCCACATGTTTCATCTATTGAAGGAACTTTAAAGGAGATAAAATCAACATAGACCTACCACTAGAAAAGATGCAAGCAAGAATTTCATCATAAACCACAAAAAGGATTGAAGAATCAAAGGCAGTGATTGTTGATAATACACTAAATGATGTTTGTGCAATTGAAGTCAAGGATGATACAGCTAACCATGAAAAGTATGAGGAAGCTATTTCAAGGAAAGTAGGAAAGTCACCATTGAGAAGACGCAACAGATTGCAAAGGAGAGACATGAAAAAGCTATGGTCAAGGAGTACGTCAAATATATGTCAATAATTGACCTCATAAAAGACTTATACATCAATCATATAAAAAGAAACTAACCAGCTTTATGCTATTTTCAAACCAAGTCTGGCCAAGCAAGTTTCAAGCTTCTCTTCTTTTGTGTATTAAATATCCTTGGATTTTCATAGGAATTACAGAAGTTGAGATCAAGTTTCCTTAAACCAAGGAAGAACAATGCAGACTGGAAAAAATACTTTTAGGAAAGACTGCTTCGACACAATATTCAAGTAGTATAGAAACATTTTGGGAGCCAGAAAGGAAAGAAGAGAGACAAAATTGGAGAATAGGAACACAAAGAAATTCAAATTTAAAGGTTAAAGCTTAAAATTATGGTCCCCATAGCCCCCATTTAACATGGGCATTACTGAGGACAGTATAGAATATTTGCTACTTTTTTTTTTTAGTTAAATTCATGTGTCTAGCTAAATAAATAAACTGCTAGTCTGTTATTTTCAATTGGGGGCAGTTCTGTAACAACTCCTAACAAAGGATTAGGAGTTGTTGAGTCTATAAATATTTAATATTGTAATGCTTTTAGGTCAGCTTTGTTACTGCATCAATTATGCTGTTTTGAGTTGTGTGATGCAATTCAACCCTAAGGCTATGTTTGTTTGAGTGGATGGAAAAGTTAGAGGATGTGAATTTTGTAAAAAATATTGTCTAAATACATTTCCTTTCTATTTTATATCTAGACAATATTATTTATAAAATTCGCATCTCCACTTTTCCATCCTCTTAAACAAATAAAGCTCAAGTGTGATGCCATGGGATCTTGGGTGTGATGTCCAAGAGAGTTTAGGTGTGAAACCTAAAACTATTTTACCTTATTTTACTGTTTACATTACTGTTCATAGTGCTTTAATTTCTCCGACACACGCCCACTATTCCCTGTTACAGCCCCACAATTCCCTGTTATTAGTTAATTTCGTTTCTCAAAATCCATTCTTTACAAACCCTAGCCTCCCGTCTATAGTTTTTACTCATCTTAGCCTCCATATAAACCCAAATTCATCCCTTTATAACCAATCCTCCAACCTGTCCTGCGTCAGTTTGGTATAAGAGCTTCAAGATCCTAGGAACTTGACACTTTAATCTTCAATGATGGAGTATATTCTTTGGAATAAAATTCAGAAATTACAAACTGAAATCAGTGCTTACAAGCTTCGAATAGCTGAGTTACATTGTCTAAAGCACAAGTATGGTGAACATCAAAAATAAATCTAAAACAAAACATTGCTTATTTGACCGCAAGTGTGTCAAAATATTCAGCAGTTATTCCATATTGAAAATCAATCAATCTATAGAATTGTTATTCCACAGTCTTCTCAAACTTTGGTTAAATTTTTAAATATTTTTATAGACCATAAATGGCTGTTCCATAAATTTTTTAGATTAAAAATTCCATGTATAAGACTCATGGTATAGCTATTCTCCTATTCAATTCTATTATCCAAACACAATGACGCATAATTATGAAATACACATTTCTAGTATTTTATTTTTATTTTTATTTCTTTCATTATGTACTTCATATCTAAGATCTTCCAACTAGGAAAAGTAATATTATTATATCTAAGAACACGTTCTTCAGAAGGTTATTTGCCTCTGATTTAACACTTGTCAGTTATTTTCCTATTTAGTATAGAAAAATTACTTTTCCTAGTTTCAATAATGAAACTACAGGTATTCTAATCTGGTTTGAGGTCTTTGGGCATGCAAACTTTTTTTTTTTTTTTTTTTTTTTAAACTCTAAGAAGCTCCAATTCAATTTCCTAACCCTAAACTCCCTTTCTTCTTTAAATCTAAACCCTAAACTCATCAATTGCTTGATATTTATGTCTCATCTTATATCATATTAATTATCGCAACTAACATTAAAAATACAGAGAAAACTTGACTGAATTAAGAAGCTTAATGGAATTTTTATTAAAACAAGAAATTTTAAAATTGACCTCAGAAAAATAAGAAAAACATAAGTAAATTATCTGGCATTAATCTTTTGCCAAAATGAGCTGAAATGCTTTAGTAGAAATGGTTCAAAGCATACCAAATAAATTGGCAGAACAGTCATGATTTTGGGCACAATTGAATGAGAAGTTTCTTTTTTTCAAGGTTTTAGTGCAAAACATACATTCTGGCCCACTCCAGTTGAAATATAATGATATTGACAATTATTATCATCACATCTATTGTGCCCAAACTCATACTTCACTCAAAGCTTGTTTAAAATGCATTTTTAAACAACAAATATTGGAAGAAATATGTGAAGTTTTAAATTCAAAAGTTTTATTTAAAAATAAAAAAAATAAGTTCTTACCTGATTTAGTCTTTTTTTTCTACTTTAAGCAAAAGGCAAAGCAATGTTTGGTTAAACAGTAAAAGGCAATATTTGAAAAACAGAGAGTTAATGTTTAATGAAAAACAAAATTTAATTCTTTATTGTAATATTTTTCTTTTCTCATTTAAAGCAAAAGTCGCAATTATTAAGTTGCAATTTCATCATTACTTTTTAATTTCAAGCAAAATCAAAATTCATATAAATCACTGTTCAGGAAGCAAAAATAAAAAGGCAAAAAAAAAAGCCAACTAAATGGAGCCTTGGACTATTTGTTTTAAAAGGAGTGGGAGCAAATGAAAGGAAGGGAAAAAAAATTCAAGAATGTATCTAATCCATATTTAGGAATACATGTCAATTTCATTCCCTTTCCTCTCACTTTCCTCATACCCAAATATAGTATTAGTTTTCCAGGTTCAGTCTATTATCATAATGCCAAATTCAGTTCACCATTTTAGTAATTTCCATTTGAAATAAAGAAGAGGAAGAAGAGAAAGAGAGATAGCAGTATTAGCTGGTTTCTTCAACTAATTAGCAAGCTCTGGAAGAAATAGCCACATTCATAACCTAATCAGGCACTTACCAAGGACAAGCATGAATAGCTCGGAAGAAAATACGCCTAGCAGCAGAATGATTCTGTGCAACGTCAATTTCATAAGCAATGTATATACGCCAGAGTATGACCGATTTATGCAAGTTCTCATTTGCCAATGCTCTTTCCAGCAAACTGTGGATTCTATGCTGGGAGCCTCCTCTGCTCATCTCAAATGACAATGCAAAAATCCAAACAGTAACAGAAGGTTTCCTGAAAATATCAAAAGCATTATCAATATCATCCAAGTTAATCAGCACGCACACAATTTACACACACATTCATCTAGCGTTTATGAAACTAAAACTAATAGCAAAACCAGAGAAATTATTATCTTACTGATAACAGTAATCATCAAATATCTGCCGCAATTGATTGGGTGTTGTATAAAGATGGCTTATCCCCACTACGGACTTGAAAAGTTCAGGGCTGCAAGGATACATTCGCAGCCCCTGCAAGATGGAGTCCCAAAGTTTAGATAAGTTTGTCTGCGTATGATGTCTTAGAAGCATCCTCATATAATAGTTGAACAATAATTCAAGTTGGTAACTGTGTCGCCTTCTTTCTGCAGATTAGAAACATTGAATCAATCGCACCAAAATAACAATTAACATGAATAGATGACCATGATAAAAGTTTTGTCTCCTGTCCCCTATCGACTGCATCAGAACTTCCCTTCTAGCGCATTAGAGGTTAATGTTCTGGCTGATTGCTTAAAGTTTAATAGTAGCTTACAAGCTTGTTTAACTTTTGATAAAATTAAATAATGGATATTTTGGAAACATAAGCTTTTGAATAGTTCAAATCCTTGTTTAAAACTTTACATTTTTTTTCTTTTTTAAGGGGAAAAAAAAAAAAGAAAGAATGAAATCGACATATATTCTGTAGTCAATGAGAAGAACAAAAAACATACAAGTTTAACAAATGGATCCTGTTCATTTTCTTCATAAAATTCATAATCACATGTCTATTGTTAAACCAGATTTTTAGCATATGGTTTTTCGGTTCGATCAGCTGAAAGCAACAGCCACCATAGGCTTTCTGCCCTACTGGTTCACATACAAACAGTCAATTGACGAAAGACAAGCATCCATGCAATAATGAATGCTTATAAGTTGAACTGAGAAGACAAACCAATAAAACAGACAAGCATAACCCCCAAATATCCCCCCATTGAACAGTCCTTACACAACAACAGTTGATGCCATTCACCAAAAAAGTTAAAATAAATGTGAAATAAACAGGTAAGAAATTGCAATAGACGTACACGACCCCTATCCACCATCATGGATCCACTTCAATTGTAAACACTAAGCACTGTTACTACATTTAACAAATAATTTCTGTCTACATATTTTCAGAAACTGACAACCCATGTTTATAATATTGAAAAACAGCAAGTTGTATTTTTTTAGTGAAATAAAATGCTCTTTATTTTGAAGCTAGATACAGAATCTTCTACATCAAGATCATGACTCCCATATCTGTTATGTGTCAGTTTGTCCTTGTCAGATAGGTTGTAAATACAAATCAAAAGAAACTGTTGTGAGGGTATTCCAGTGCAGGGTATTTTAGTCAATATAAATATAATGTAAAGAAACCGTACTGTAAATATATATTTTTTGCCTAACCAAAAGTTAGTGGTTACGGCTTCTAAATCTCTTCTCTCCTATTCTTTTTCTCTCTCTCTGATAACATGGTATTAGAGCAACAAAACAGAGTGAGAGAGCAACCAAACTTTCTCCTTTCTTTTCTTCTCGCTTTTCCTTATTTTTCGAATCAATTCATATCTCTTGTCTTGCTCAAGTAAATCAAGGCACCCCATCTTTTCTCTTTTCTTCTCTATCTGATGCAACCCAGGGGTGGTTGCATCTGCAATTGAAAGCGTGATCCAGGGGTGATTGCAGGATTTGTGCTAGGTGATCCAAGGAGTGATCACAGGATTCAGGATTTTTTAAATAAGTGATTGCCCAATTGTTCGATCGACAATTGTAATTTCTGAATTAATTTAGTGATAAAATACCGAGTGTAGTGTGACATGGCTGAGAAAAATACTGAAAAGAAGATGGTCATAGAAATTATATCCACCTCTACTAAGACTACAGACAAAAAATTAAATGGAAGAAATTATGCCCAATGGAAAAGAATCATTAGAAGGCATCTGGTTAGTATTGATATGAAGATTCATTTGACTGATGACCCACCTCCATTTTCTGATAATGAAGCACATAAGAAGTGGATGAAAGATGATGATATATTGTTCAATCAAATTCAAACTGCATTGGAGCATTCAATAGATTTCATTGTGAAACTATGAAAAAAATTATGGGATTACTTGGAGTTTTTGTATGACAGCAAGAAAATTTTGTTTCATATATATGAGATCTTGCAGTCACTTCACCATGCCAAACAGCAGGAGCGAACACTAGATCAATACTTTACTGATTTTAGATGGGTTTAAGGAGGTGAAAGTGTTGCTCCCTATAACAAATGATGCTAAACAGATGGAGCCACAACAAGAACAAATGGCTGTCATGTGTTCCTTGCTAGGTTGAGTACAGAATATGACAGTGCTCGTACACAAGTTTTGGCTAGTTCTGAGCCTATGTCTTCAAGTGATACGTATTACAGTCTTCTTCGAGCTTCTAAAGAATCTGAGAACAGGACCATGGCACAAGTCACATGTGAGCTTATATGGTTGTATCATCTTGAAGAAATTGGTGTTGGCAGTTCAAACACTAATGCAATTATGATGTAACAATCACGCAGCTATGCATATTGCTAATAAACTTGTGTTTCATGAATGAACAAAATATATAGAAGTTGACTGTCACTTTGTTTGTGAGAAACAACAAGAAGGGCTCATTTCTATCAAACATGTTAGAACAGCAGAACAACTAGCAGATTAGTTTACTAAAGCCCTCAGTGGGAATCAGGTTGAGTACATTTGTAACAAGCTGGGCATGATAAATAGCCATGCTCCAGCTTGAGGGGAAGTCTTGCGAAATAAAGGGCATTCCAGTCTAGGGTATTTTAGTCAATATAAATATAATGTAAAGAAACCCTATTGTGAATATATATTTTTTGCCTAACCAAAAGTTAGTGGTTACGGCTTCTAAATCTCCTCTCCTATTCTTTTTCTTTCTCTCTAATTATAGGAACATGTCTCTCAAATCAGAAATGATGACTCTGAAACTGCAGATACCATAATTATTTCACTTATTCAATCTAAATGCACACCTTTGCACCCCAAAATGAATGATGTTGGAGAGTAGAAGGAATATTATGGAATGGCTTACTAACCTGGAAGCACCATAACAAAAGTTTCATCTAACACTTCAATACCTGCAGCCCACCCAGTCGCCAACTCTTCAAATAAAGCTGCCGAACAAATTAGGGCAATAGATTGATCATCTATGATACCACGTATCCATGCTGATTGTACTGCTTTCAGTTTCTCTTTAAACCCTTGGTGTGCTCTCAGCAATAGCAGGTTTGATGGTTTATATTCAAATGGGCGGTATTTTGCTCCAGTTCCTAAGCAGGACAGAATATGCAATGCTCGAGATGATGATTCTTGAGTATTGCCATCACTATTAGTAAGTTCAACCTCAGCATACCAGAAATATAAAAGTGGAGCATTAGATTGTAAATGCTGCAAAATAAAACAAAGCAAGTTAATATGATATCTTGATGAAACCAGCACCAACAGGATATCTTGCAAAAAGAAAAAACCAAAACAATGAGTTCTGATTTTAAATATCTGACATTCAATTATCAGTCCAACAAATACAAGCAGAATGTTTAAAAAGAATGAAAATGCTGCACCTAAGAAACAAGATCAGTAGGGATAATTAGTAATAGAATTTGCAAGATATCGAAGAACAAATGTACCGGAATCTGTAAGGTAAATGTATAATGGGAAAGAGAACATAAACTAGAGATCAAGAGATGCAAGACCGTTTGCTAAAGATTTTAGGTCTACCACTACATATTTTAGAAAGAAATTTGGAAAAAAAGTTTAATTGAGGTTGCTTTTGGTATTTTAATTATTTAGGGTAGTTTTGGTTTTTTACTTTATTGTTGGGGTTAGAGTTGTTTTATTACCCTACATACTATCATCAGGAGCTCTTTTAATGCTAGCTTCATTATGTTGGAGCTTATATAGTCTTAGAGTGCGAACCTCAAAAAGCTAGCAATTAAGATTGGAGAACCCAACTATATATAAGCCCATTCATCATCTTATATTTTAATCCATTTGGGATTTATATCTTAACAAATAAGAAAACCACATGGCAATATTGAACAATATCCACAGAGCCACTTGGTACAGGATGACTTTAACAATTCCTTAGTCTTAGCTTTATAATATCATACAGATTTCAATATCATTGTTTTTTCAATCTTTATTTCTTGGTTCTACATCATTAGAGTTATGAATCATGTGCTTGAATCTTTCACTTGTAAATTTCTACAAGTCTATTTCGATGATATTATGATGTATAGTAAATCTAAAGAGGATTTAGATAATCTTTGTCAAATTTTTGTTACCCTTAGGGAAGCAAAATTGCATGTCAACCTAAATCAACAAACAGCCGCATAAATGTTAGAAACCTATTTCCAAATTTAAGTAGATTGACAATCAAATACTGCAGGTCTGCAGCTGTGATAATTATTTCTATACAAACTAAAGCTCTGCACTTAAATTTAGCAAATAAGTGGTAATGGGTTCAAAACAAAATATACATAAAATAGAATTGTGTCACTGAAGATGAGCTACAAAGAATAGAAGCAAAATAACAAAACGTAAATGAGTAGAAATGCACCCTCATGCCATAAATTTATTCAATCGAGAACACATTTCAAAAAAGTACAGAAATTTACCAATGGAAGCCCTTCAATTGATGATAATGCCATGTCAAAAACTCTTCTTGCATGATCAATATTACCGTAAGCAGCTTCTCGAAGCGCATAAACTCCACATAGCAACAAATCCTATGATACAAGTTAGATCAAAACCAGATATTTATTTTAGTATAGAAATCCAAGAGTATCATGCTTTCCTAACACAAAAACTCAGAGATCATGTATTTTCTTTAGAACATGTTAGGAATAGTTGCTGTATGTTACCTCAACTGTGGTCCATGAAAAAATGTAAGATAAACCTGATCCATACCTCTTCCAAAGTAGTATGAATAGTATGAAGAGGGATGTATCTATGAGAGAAATACATATTCTGTCTTCACTTATGTCCCACTCTTCTCCTTTACTAGAAACCCAAACCACAGGGGACTACATACACTAAAATGCTTCGGCAGCGAGTCCAGGAATAGTGTCAAAGCAGAAGCCTTTTTCCTTTATTCTTTCTCTTTCATCTTTTTTTTTTTTTTTTTTCGGTTTCCCTCCATTCTTATTTTTTTCCCTTTACCTATGAATACTGATTATTTGGCTAAACTGATTAGAATACTTTCATAATGTCCATATAAAGCTACCATTTGTAGATCATTCATGCCCTCTTTCGGAGTTGGAATAAGAAAAGAAAGGAAAGGAAAATGGGTTGGGACAAAAGTTATCCATTGTTTGGGAGTTTAATCAGTTTGGACAAAAAAGGATATTGGGGTTAGTTATCCTGTTTAAACCTGTATTTTGTTTCCCTTCAAAATTGAGGGAATAAGAGATTTCCCTTGCTACTAAAAATGAATTTTTAATAGTACCATTTTACTCTTCATAACTAATATCCTTTCTTATCTCTTAAACTTCCTAACAAAAAATATTTATTAATCATTTTTTTTTCATTTCTTTTCCTATCCTATGGATTAAAGATTGTCTTTTCCTTTCTTGTTTAAAAAAACTACCAAAGAAGGCCTCAATGTTTTAGTTAAGCTTATATTCTAGATGTTTCTTATACATTGAATAGCACTCTGATTAATATGTAGTTGACATATGATTAATACATATCATAATACATCATTAGAAGATATATAATTCAATTTGTCTGATTGTAATGATTCTTCCAAATAGTAATTAATTATTTTTTCTTGAATTATGCAAATACAATTTTTTTATTTTACTATCATTAAAGTAGATTAGACAGATTTTATAATACAAAGTTTTTAATAAAACAACTTAATTTAAAAAGAATTTACATGGTTTTAATTATTGAACTATAAATAAATACCGAAAATTATTACAACTTGCAAGAGTTATATTAAACCAAGCGAACGAATGAGCCATATTCCTTAAAGAAGTGACATTCTTTGTTAAGATTACAATGGCCTGATAATCTTTTTATATGCTCAAATTATTCCCTTTTTTCAATCCTGTCCAGTTTTTAAAATTTTATCAATTCACTCCATATTGATTACAATTGTATCCAACAATTTTTATATGTTTGTAATTCCATCCACCTATTTGCTGAAAGTATAGAGAAATAGTTTACTATGATACTTCAAAATTCGTCCAAATACAACATAAATATACATAATAAAATACTATTAACTTCACACTAATTTTTTCTTAATTTTATAATTTTTTAAGTTGTATTTTAAAATTTTTACTCTTCTCAATCATACTTGTTTTTTTGAGTTTTATCCTCAAGACTAATTACTTTGATTTAAGAGTTCTAAATTCCACTAATATGATCTTTTGTTGTCGTAATTTCTTGATTGCTTTATCTCAATCGATACCATATGGCTATACGACTAGCTATGTTATATAGTAGTGAGTGTTGGATGATGAAGGGGCAATACGTATCGAAGATGAATGTTGTCGACATGAGGATGCTCAAATGGATCATATGTGGTCATACTGGAATGGACAAAAACACGTAAAAAAAAGCATTACATCTAAATTGGGAGCAGCATCGATTAAAGACAGGATAAGAGAAGGTAGATTAAGATGGTATGGACACATGAAGAGGAGAGACCTAGGAAGCCTCCAGTTAGAAAGGTCAAGCACATTGTGACAGAGGAGAGGAAGAAAGGAAGGGATAAACCTAAACAACTTGGAGGAGAGAAGTACAGTATGATCTAGAGGCATTACAATTATCAAAATGTAAACCAAAATCATTCAGAATGAAAACAAACAATCCATACAGCCGACCCCAATTAATTTTGGGATTAAGGCTACATTGAGTTGAGTTGAGTTGCTATGCCATTAGTTGCACATATTTAAGGATCATTGAATATGATTGTAATCAATGTGGAAGTTGAGGATAAAATTAACAAAATTTTAAAAACTAGAGAAAAGTGAAAATTCATGAAATGTTGAGGATGTATGAGATCACTAAGCTAGTATCAATTTTCTAGTAAAATTAATGTAAAAATTATTTAAATGAATGCAACAAGAAATTGCATTAAGTAGAATTATATATTTAAAAATGCAAGAAAAAATAAGAAACAGATTATGATGAGAAATTTCCTACGTGAACCAAACCAAACGGCAATTACAAGGTCGCTTTAGAATAGTTCGTTAGGTTTATTGTATAGCACCTAAATCACTCAAAAAGAGTATTTTCTTTTCCTTATATAGTCAAAATTAACATGTAAATTTTATTCAAATTCTAATAGAACAGTCAATTATTATAGCTTCACATTCATTTAACTTTCCATTCTTAATGAATTTAGAGCCTTTTTCCTCTCTAAAAAGTTACTTTTTACTCCTCTAAGACACTTAGGTCAAGATGTCATTCTTTCTACAAGGTAAGCAAGGGCGAGAGAAAGGAAATGTCGAGATCTCAATCAAGTACAGTGTATCAAGGATAAAGGAAAGGTTGTGGTGAAAGATGAGGACACTAAAGAAAGGTGGAGTTACTTTAATGAACTTCTCAATAACAGCCAAGGTGGTAACATGGGTGACATAGACCACATGACTATAGAGAAGAATGTGACCTTCACTAGAAGGATTCGATATTTGGAGGTCAAGAAGGCTTTGAAGAGGATGAAAGCTAGGAAAGCCTGTGACCCCGATGGAATACCAATTGAAGTATGAAAGTGTTTGGATGATGTAGAATTAGCTTGGTTAACTAGATTGTTCAACAAAATCCTAACTTCGAAGAAAATGTCAAATGAATGAAGTCCATTTTTAAAAACAAGGGAAACATTCAGAGTTGCACAAACTACATGGAAACTAAGCTTATGAGTGATACTTTGAAATTGTGAGAAAGAATTATAGAAAAAGAATTATATAACATAGCTTACATGGTGCTACATCTATCTCTGCTAACCAATTCAAGTTCATGCCAAGTCGATCAACCATGGAAGCAATCTTCCTCATTAGAAGCTTGATGGAGAAATAAAGAAAGACTTGCATATGGTTTTCACTGACTTAGAGAAGGCTTATGATAGAGTCCCAAGAAAAGTTTTATGGCGGGTGTTAGAACGTAAGGGGATATCGATTAGGTCCATACAAGTGTTGAAAGACATGTACAAAGGAGTGAATACTAGCATGCACACAGTTGGAGGAGATTCAGGAGACTTTCCTATCTCAGTTGAGTTGCATCAAAAGTCTATGGTAAGCCCTTACCTTTTTGCTTTGGTTATAGATGAATTAACCAAGCATAAATAGGAGGAAATCCCTTGGTGCATGATGCTTGCAAACGATATTGTGTTGGCAAATGAGACTCATGAGAGAGTTAATAGGAAGCTGGAGTTGTGAAGGAGCACTTGGGAGTCCAAGGGTTTTAGATTAAGTAGAACCAAGACGAAATACATGCATCGCAAGTTTAGCGAAGGCCGAAGTGGGGAGAATAGGGGAGTTAGCTTGGATGGAGAGGCATTGCCTGAAAGCACTCATTTTAAATTTCTAGGCCCAATCCTTCAAGGAGATGAAGGTTATGAGGAGGATGTTAGCCACAGGATAAAAGCTAGGTGATTGAAATGATGGCTTGCCACGAGAGTCTTATGTGACCGCAAGATTCCCAATAAACTGAAAGGAAAATTCTACTGTAAGCTATTCGATTGGCTATGTTATATGGTAGTGAGTGTTGTACTATGAAGGGACAACATGTATAAAAAATGAATGTTGTCAAGATGAGAATGCTAAGGTGAATGTGTGGCCATACTAGAGATAAAATACATTAAGGAAAATATCATAAATAAAGTGGGAGTCGCATCGATTAAGGACAAGATGAGAGAATGAAGATTAAGATGGTTTGGGCATGTGAAGCGGAGACCTAAGGAGGCTTCAATTAGGAAGGGGTAAACCTAAACTAACTTGGAAGAAAAGAATACAATATGATTTAAAGGCATTATAATTATCAGAAGGCGTCTTGCACAATTGTAGAGTGTAACACAAATCCATATAGCTGACCCCAATTCATTATAGGATTAAGGCTTAGTTGAGTTGAATTTATTTGAGTTGTAAGACATATATATATGAGTTTTTATAGATTCCTATAATTTTTTATCTAAAATGTTTTCTTGTCAAATTTTGTTGTTCATTGTGAATTTTTTATCTTTAGAATTGGAACTCTTTTGGTGCATTAATTTTAAATAATAAAGATATAAGACGTACTTAATATATTACCAACCTATAGATTATTGTAGATTACTATTAACCTAAAACTATATTATGTTAGGATTTGAGCTTTTGCTTAGATACTCTAAACTTACGTGTCATATTTTGGTAGTATAACTTGTATTTCTTTTACTGATTTTGTTTATGCTTATTTCAGCAAGTCTAGTAATGGAGGGGAGAGGTATGGCTGAGTTTATGTGTGAAAATTGTCTAAGTATGTTATTAGGTATAGAGATAAAGTTAAGCATTGTCTTGATGTAAAAGTTAAGCATGGTTATACGTACCATTTGTATGAAGATCTCTTGTAACTAAGGGCATATTACATATATAAGCACTAAAGAAATCAATGAAGTTATGTGCCATTCATTAGGTTTAACGAATGGCAGCATAGTTCTTTAGGTTTATCAAATAGCACCTCCACAACTCAAAAGAGCTTTTTTCTTTTCCTTACATGGAAAAAATTAACATGTGAATTTTATGCAAATTCTAAAACCCTAATAGATGATTCAGGTATCAAATTTTAAAAGATAATGGGTGTTTTAATTGTATTTTTTAATTATCTTTTTTTTTTTTTTATTTGTGTCTATTACCACCCCTTTGCATAGGAATGAAAAGCCAGTAATAAATAAGATTGACTGCTAATATTTATTGCCATTACCTTCTGTTTATCTAACCGAACACCTAAATATAAGGATAGTAGTTTTGTTTCTATTCCACCTCTCTAACTCCCAATAAACAAACAATACCTAAGAGTTTTAATTCCATAACCTGTGTTGTGATCTTTGCTTTACAATTTACTACTGTAGGACCGGTGGTGACGCAGGATGAGTTAAGGGGTGAATTTGGGTTTATATGGAGGTTAGGATGAGTAGAAATTATAGAAGGAAGGCTAGGGTTTGTAAAGAATGGAGTTTGAGAAAACGAAATTAAGCAATAACAGGGAATTGTGGGGCCGTACTGGAGAAACATATCATGAACAGTAAAACAAGATAAAATAGTTTAAGCTTCACATTTAAACTTTCTTGGACATAACACCCAAAATCCCATGGCATCACACCTAGGGTTGAATTGCATCACACAACTCGAAATAGCATAATTGCTGTTTTTTCATTACGATGCTAGGTATTGATAGACTCAAACAACTCCTAGTCCTTTAAGGAAAGGACTTCAAAACTAGTCGTCATCCTATAAGGATTTGGACTACTAAAATAAACTAAAAAGAAATAAATTCTTCCTACACCAACAAAGACTCAAAATAAGACTTAAAACTAGAAATAAAGATTCCTAAAGAAATTGGGTCAGATTTCCTGGCAAAGCTGGAAATTACATAATTGCCCCTGATTTAAAAATAATATACCAGCAGAATATTTATTTAACTTGACGCATAAATTAAACTCAAAATGACCAGAAAGAACTCTATAATTTTCCCAATAAATCCCATGTTAAAGTTGGACCATAATTCTAGACTTGAATCCTTGAAAAAGTAAGTCATAGCCATGCCTTTGAGAAATGCTTTACTATTTTTACCATATCTAAACCTATACATAGACATTTCTTGTCCTCAAACTCAGCCATACCTCTCACCTAACCGCACTAACAAGCTGGCTAACTAAGCCATCAAGTTTTAACAACAAATTCCCTCCTAAATGCAAAAAAAAACTAGAGAGTATTTAAACAAAAATCTCATCCAACACCTACATCTTAAGAATTTTCCTAAGCTTAACCTTCCTCATGCAATTTAAAATAGATGTTATAGGATTTCAAAGGAAATATATATAATAGCTTATAATTATCTTTAACGAAAAATATTCACTAGTTAGAAATCACAAAGAATCATGTGAAATCCACATGCATAAATGGTTAGAATATCCATTCGTAACGATTAATGGTAGAAGGCCTCCTTTTCCCTTTTAATGGTAGAAAGCCGAATATTCACATCCACTTGTAAAAATAAAATATTCAAGGGTTAACAAAGTGATAGATTCATATGAACACCTGAAATAACTAAAAAATTATAACTTGGATTTCAATTGCATTCCTACTTTCACGGATATTATATGGAGTACTTATCAATAATGTATTTACATCCTTTTAAAATTTCTACTCAAGCGAACCACAACAGAAACAATTTATGTAACTTCATTGAAGGAGTAAAAACCGACATTTAGAGCTTTGTTACTCCACTGGTTATCAATTATTGTCTATAAAGACAGAAACATATTGCAAATTTTGATGTGAAAACAATTGCAAACCATGAAACTGAAATACATTTCTTGTATCTGTACTAGTAATATATGGCAAGAATTACCTGTCTATCATTTTTTAAGAGGGACTTAGCCAAGGTCCGACACGGAGTGGAAGAATCCGGTCTCGAAACAGATAACTCTTCAGCAACAAGAGCAGCTTCTTCCAATATGTGATTACGTGGAAAAACATTTAAACAAAGTAAGATAGCATTACGAACAAACTTCATGACATCAGCCTGCTTAGCATTGTCACTAGTGTTGCCCAATAGGAAGACCAAACCATTGCCAGTTGAACTCAAATTCCGCACTATAGAATCTGGTAACACCTCTAGGCTAAGCATTTTCTCAGTCCAACTTGAACTGTTTGTGCAAATCCTAAAAAGAATAAAGAGAAATTTAGCTTGTTAAATACAGCAACTAGAAAAATGCACAAAGAGCATGTTGATCACTATAGTTGCGCAGATATTAAGCAAAAATGTCCAATAAGCATCCACGTGTTTGAAAAGCACATCACAATTCTCTCTTTCCTTTGAAAAAATAAATTAGAATACAAATCAACCAACAGTCAAACTAGGAGTTGATTTACACATATAACAGGTGTCAATATGACATATACACCATACAGCATGAGTTGAGCAGATTTGTAAGGAACCAGAAACAGACAGAATAAAGACCTCAAGAATCTGGATCATCAGTTTATTTCTAGCAAGCAAAGGTGGGAGCTTGAATCAGTTGGATTGGGTGGAAACATCATGTGAGATCTATAGCCCTTTCTTTATTGAATTAAAATTGGCTTTTAACGGTGACTTGCTTCTTATGATAATTACAGTATGTTAGAACCATTAACGTATGGCAAGCAAGAGATGATGTTACCCTTTAAATAGGATCCAAGATGTTGTAAAAGATCATCAACATGAAGTTAGGGTGCACTGTAGATTCTTATCCAAGACATTATATGATTGGCTGATTCCGTTTGAATAACTAGAAACATGTAAAGTGTATGGCCACCCAATGATGAAAGTTTCATTAGGGTATCAGCGCATTCAAAATCCATCAAATAGGAGCCATTACATCAGGGCCTATTGAGTACCACAAGAGTCTTCTTGTTTTCCAGCCCGTTTGGAACAAACAAATGAATTAGATATGTAAGAATTCATTTACAAATGAATTCTTATGTTTGGAAGGACAAAGTAGAATTCAATTTAATTTTATATTTTTATATTTGGAACAAATCTATAATTGAATTTCTTATTTCCTAAAATACCCTCCATGCAATAAATATTATTAGAAAAAACTAACACAACTAAAACAATTACAAGCCATGCTTATAATTAATATTTATTTTATAAAATATAATAAAAAATAGTTGAGAGAGACAAATGAAAAAAGAGAAAAGAGAGTGAAGGTGAGAGCAAAAAGAGCAACAAGAGAGAAAAAGGAGAGGAAAAAGAAGAGAAGAGTAATAAGATGAAGAAGCAAAAGAGGAGGGAGAAGGAGAGGGAGAGGGGAGAAGTTCAGGAAAAAGAGTATTTTTGTTCAAAAAAATTGTTTTGTTAGTTTTGTGGAATTCATTTGAAAATTATACTTATTTTAACAGAATTTGGTTTAATTATACGCAATTCTATATAATTGAATTCGTCGAATTGAAATGAACATTTTTTTAATGTTCCAAATATGAGAGTTTTTTTAAAACGTGAAATTTGAAATGACTTCTACAAAATTTTGTTGAATTCATTTGTTCCAAACAAGTTGTTAATTTCAATAAAACCAAATATAGTTTATTGTTGTTTGTTTTAATAAAAACAAAAGCAGTTTAAAGTTTCAAGAAATTTGTACCAAAACTTCAGCCTTTGATCTTATTTTGGCAATCTACCTAAGTAAAAAAATTTAATTGTTATCCTAATTGATTGCAGCGTTTGTTTTTCAAATTTCTAATTAAAAAATTTTAATTGTTTACCTAACTTACTGCTTTTTCCCTCTTTCAAAAAAAATCCACAACTAAGGCTGAATAATCAGTCCAGCAAGTTGTCCTAAGTTGGATCCACATCAATAAACTTCAAATTCAGAAAGAAAACACAAGAGGCCTGAAAAATATTAACTTGTTTCACATATCTGTAATTCCATATAATATAATTGAATGCAACATGTTTTGCTCTGAATATGAAAGAAATTTGAGATAATTGCAGTGCAGACAGATGGTCTGAGAAAAAGATTATTCAAAAAAGATTACCACTTGGACATGTCCCCGCCAAAGAATTCAATAAGCTGTGATATTAGACATAAGCGGGCTTCTCCAGAACTCAATGAAAACAGGTATTCACTCACATCCTCAAATAATACAACTCTCGAAAACTGTTCATCAGCTTCTCTATCAGGCGTCCCAAGACTCTGAGATACCCCGTCTGTTTAGAAAATTCTCATCAGCTACATGAATAACCATCGACATAAAAATTGCAGAGCACATGAACTACAATTATACACTCACAACTTTAACTACAATCACACCTTACCAAGTAATGTTATGATAAAAGCATAGAAACAGAGGGGGAGAGAGAAACAGCGCACCAGATTTTACATGTACAGGCATCCACTGTTTGCAATCTCGCAATGACTCTTCTTTGGACCATTTAATCCAAGTTGAAGTGTCTTTAACCTCACTACTAGGCCCAGCATCCACATCAATGCCAAGTTGTTTTAGCAATGCTTCAGTATCATCTTCCTGCTTTATATCTTCATTCTCATATTTCTCTTGCAAGTCACCAGAGGCCACATCATTGCTGCTTACATTTTCAGGGTTTTTATCAGTTTCCATGTATTTGGATAGTGGTTCTGACCAGCCAGTCCAACCACCTCTCTCATCATCATGTGAAGTTTCCTCTTTCATAGTCCTCTGCCTGTTGTCCTCCTCTTTCTCCAACCATGAGGACCAACCAATAGCCCCTTCTTCTCCAATTCTCGGGCCATTGCTATTCCAGAAGTGTTCAAATAGTCTCAGTTTACCATGTTCACTTAGAAGCAATGGAGGACAAAACAAACTAAATTCAATCTCAGCCTGAAATAAAGCAGTGGCCAACTCCTGGTATCCAGCCTGCGATTCAAACCTACAAAGATTAAGAAATACATCAACCAGACCAAGTTCTAGCTGAACTATAGCAGGATCCACAGAAGAAGGCTGTGCGTTTTGATAAATCTGCATTTAAACAATTTTAGAAATATGACTAAACATATTATTGAAATAATGCATACAAATCCAGAGCCATATCAGATAAACGAAAGAACCATGTAATCTTTTTGAAACTTACAAAAGAAAAATAAAGGGATAATTACAGTCAACCCTTCAAACTTAATTACATTCAAAATTCCAAACTCTGGGAGTTATTGCAAATTGAACCTCATACTTCAAAGCATCATGATATCAATCCTGAACTTTATAAACCATGAAATCACATAAATTTAATTTCTCATGTTCTCATTAGTTTCTCTACAAAGCTTTAAAAATCAAGAACATGGACACTCATCAATTAGGAAAAGTATAACTATTCACCTTTTACAGTAATAATAACAATTTGATATGTAAATTTCAGTTAAAAAGATTCAACCGTATGAAACTTCTTAAGATTTCTCACACTAAACTCAAATAGTTTGTATATATCATATGTAAAACTAAAATTATTTTCCATGTGCCTAAAAATACTAAACCAATTTTCTCAAATAGAAAATTGATTGAGAGTAATTTCAAAAAGAAAATTCAGCGAGAGTGCGGATTGAAATCCAAACTAATATCAGGGTTGGCACTGCTATGTTTTAAAGCATGTGATTCAATTTGCAATAACCACAAAATTTCAGGATATTGTGGCCAAATATCCCAAAAATAAAATTAGACCACAAATTCATAGTTTTTTACAAATGCTTTATTTGGGCAGTTTAAGATGGTAAAACCTTTGCACTTGGTGATTGAAGTTCAAAAAAATTGTTTTTTCAGTGTCATAAAATTTAGAAGAAGCCCATATGCGAATACTTTGATAACAAAAAATGTTCACAAACATGATGTAAAAGAATGTATGTAAAAGATCAAGATACAGAAATATGAAATTCAAGCTATCTGCAATATGTCAGAAACAAGAAATACATGAAGATAAACTGAATTAGAACCTGCCTAAACTGCTTGCTGCTGGCAGTAGATAGAGCTTGGATTGCAAGTGCATAAATTTTTCTCATGTCTGAAACCTTGAATCTGGAGAACTCCCCTTGAACAACCCGCAAATATTCTTTCCACAACTTGGAACTCCCTGAATTGCTCATAAGTACCTTTTGCCATCTGCCAATCAGCACATCAGTGCTGTCTCTGCTCTGATAAGCTTTCAGAAGATAAAGCAACAGTTCCTCATTATCAGTGTTAAGCTCAAGAGCTTTTTCCAATATGCTAATCTTCTTCTCAAGCATCTGCAAACGAGCACCTTTCTGGGGTTGCATACTTGCAACCCTGTCTTGAAACTCCGCAAAATCTAGCCATAATTTTTCATCATGCGGACGCTCCCTTGTCAATTGGTTAAACTTCCGTGTCTTGCGTAGTACTTCATCCTCCCAAGATTCCTCAACAAGTGAAGATGTTGAGACTGAACGATGATCAACACCTTGTTGGGATATTTGGTTGTTTGAAAATGGAATGAAATCATCCGAAGCAATGCGAACAGGTTGCTTTGGTGCAAGAAGCCGAAGGCGCTTTAAGTTCTTTTGGCATTCGACAGCTGCATACTTTGCAGACCAATAACGACCATTTGACTTGAGTTTAACGTCCAACGCATCAATATCACCATCTAAACCCAACATAGAAGTCCTTTGATTCAACCGGTACAGACCATGAAAATTCATGGCAGATAGCTTTGCAGAACTATAAGGTTTGTAGCGGGGAACATCCATTCTGCGTTGTATTTGAGAAATATATGTAAATTCTAAACAGATTATAATAAGTATTTGATTTATCACAATTAATCGGAACTGAAACAGATGATTATTGTAAAATTCATCACTAGGAATGAAACTTTAGAAATTAATTATAGACACGAAAAGGGACAAAACAAGGTACCTGTAAAGAGAGCCGTATACCAAGTTGTCAGCATCTCCATGGGAATCAAAATAATAATTTTTAGGAGTTTTGGTATGAGAATCGGCCCATACCCTAACATTCGATTTTCTGGAACCGACATCGGCATATTCATCTCTAGATCTCTTTCTCCTTTTTTTCTTTGTGTTCTTCTTCTTCTTCTTCTTCTTCTTTCTCTCACTACCACTATCAACATCAGAAGAAGAAGAAGAATTAGAATATTCCTCTTCTTCCTCTATTAATTCATAGGAAGCGGACGATGGCAGTGGCTTCAGTTGAGCCTCTTGTAGATTGGAATCCTTTTCTTCTTGGTCCGATTCTATTGGAGTTCGGTTCTTCTGGAGAGAGGAAACCGCATCGTCTATTACAGAGATGTTGGTAGTGAAGCTGGTGTTGCACAGCCATTCTTGGGGAGGAGCGACGGTGGCGTAGTTGTTGGTGTTGGTGTTTGTGGTGCTTTGCTGAGTTCCGGCTGACACAGCAAACAAAGGGAACAGAGATGTTTTTCCTTTGGCTTCTGTTTCTTCGTTCTCCATTTTGAAGAAAAAATAAAATCTAATTCCTAAGTATGGAACATAATAAGTTTCTCGAAAGTAACGGAAGGATTGATGGGAGGGAATCGGGTTCTATTTTTAAAAATTATTTCTCGAGTGGGAAATGAAAATTACCGCACCCACGCCTTGAATCATACGAGTTCAAGGCCAATTTCGCTTGAACCTTCTGTTTTTTTTCCTTCCCAGAACCTCGGTTAGGATGGCCGAGAATTTCATATTTAGATTTATTTTTTTAGAACTAGTTACCAATAGGATTGATATAATAACCTATTAGAAATTTAGAACTATATGATTATTTTTAGATCTTTAAGATTATCTTTAGATGTTTAAGACTCCTATTATTTTATATCCCGTATAGGACAAGTATAGTAATTGAAATAGTAGACCGAACCAAAATACTCAACCGTTTTAATACTCATTTGTAAAAAATTTGGTACTTAGGATAATAACTTTATCGAACTATACCGAAAATATTTTTATTTGATACGATACAGGTTCCTAATTTATATCAGAATCGAGAATTGTATCAAATTAAATTGTATTGTACTGAATCAAAAGTACAATGATTGAGACCCATTAATAAGTCCATTATTTAGTCTATTAAAATTCAAAAGACTATATAATATATCTTTTAGGTCCATTGTAATTTGTATTTGCAAGTGTGCTACCCTAATAATAATAATAATAATAATAAGTATGTAGATGATAGCTAGCATGCTTATGGACCATCTTCCTTTTGATTGATTCACTTGTGCATTTAGAGTGAGGGTCACTGGGTTCAACGGCTCAAGGGTAGATATTCACTCAAAATCAAAATCTAACCTTAATTTTCTCCTCACACTGCCAAAGAAAGAAGAGAACCCATCTCCATCTTCTCCTTCTCCATTATGCTAGATCGAACTCCAAATCATTTGTCTCTACTCACAAATTATTATCCTTTCACCAATTCTTCTATGTTCCACCAAATTTGATCTCTTAATTCATAGATTCTTCTCATTCTCTCTCTCATCTCTCATATAGAAGAAGGAATATTATGCGCAAATTAAGCAAAAGTAACGTGGTGGATGAAATTTCAAACATTTTAAAATTTCACTTTCACCTAAATAAGTCCAATACATATTCACGCAACCATCTAATTAGTGTGTAAGATACATGTAAAGGAAAGAAGAGCAAGTGATAATCATATTGTGTCTTGAAGTGTGTTAATTTTAATTCTTCTTCATTTTCCAAAAGCTCTCGATTTGTGAATCCTCTAGATCATTCACACCAAGTTTCACCTCCAATGTTCACTTAGGTTTCCTTAAATGTTCTTAATTCCTTCTCTTGGTAGCCCAAATGGATTCAAAAACTTCTTAGACAAACAGTTGGTAATTTGATTTCTTTTTGTTGCTATGGAAAGCTCTTTTTAC
This sequence comes from Reutealis trisperma, assembly GCA_947687605.1. Taxonomy (NCBI): domain Eukaryota; kingdom Viridiplantae; phylum Streptophyta; class Magnoliopsida; order Malpighiales; family Euphorbiaceae; genus Reutealis; species Reutealis trisperma. The sequence continues at coordinate 41,985 of CANTUT010001839.1, read as the reverse complement.
TACAAGAAACTTTTGTTCTTTTACAAAGAACAAAGATCAAGAAATGAAGAATAAGAAATTTAGTGAAGAACACACTTCTTCTATTATTTTCTCTCAAAACTAAATCACTAAGTTTTCTCAAGTAAAAGATGTGCATCAAAAACACCTTAGCAAAATAAATACCATCATATCCTTCATATAGCCAACAACTCTTTATTGGGTATTAGGGGAAATTTTAGATGTTTAGTTTGTTTTATACTTTAAGTTTAAATAGGAAAGATCATCTTACCCTTTATGATTTATGATTACTTTCATTAAGTCTTAAAAGATTAAAAGATAATTTTGACCTTGGTAGACTTTCTCTAAACCCCTAAACTCATCACATGGGCTTTAGGATTATTGAAAATCTCTTATCTCTAAATTGTCTCTCTCCATATCCCATATGGGCTTAGGCTATTTAGTATTTTCTCTAAAGCTCAAAATTAATTTGTTTAACCTATCCATAGTCTTAATTGATTTAATCCCTCCCATTTATATCATATATAAATTAGGATTTAATTAATAAGAAATCCTTTTGGGTTTAAACTTCAAGACATGTTAGGTTCCTTATGAATTTAATTACAAGTTCATTATTTTACCACTAATTAGTTAAATAAATACTTTAATTAATTATCACTTTAATTAATTATCATGGTAAACCTTTTATACCTAAAAGGTAAATACTTTTTGGTATGTGACTTTGTAGGTTCATGTCTAATTAGCAATAAAAATGAGAAAATATTTTTCTCTACTAATGTGAAATCTCTATTTCATCCTTAGTTCCATAAATCATGAGTGATGCCCAATATAGTATATCATGACTATCTAATTAGAATGAATGTAAGTGTTTGATTACTTATTCATTTCATGAACCATCGATCATAATTAATGTACACTATAATCCCTTCATTATGAAATCCTTATTTTGGTTAGGATCATAGATTTGTCAAACCTTAATATGTTTTGATCATATGTCTATATCTCTATTCTAATTCTTGATAAAATTGATTCTTACTAGAAACTCTTTGTAGTGAATCTTTACTACCTTAGTCAATGATTGATTATTAAGAATAATCAGATAGCATATGATTTCTTCCTTATTTATTCAAGTTAATGATTCCATGACCATCGATCATAATTAATATACACTATAATCCCTTCATTATGAAATCCTGATTTTGGTTAGGATCATAGATTTGTCAAACCTTAATATGTTTTGATCATATGTCTATATCTTGATTCTAATTCTTGATAAAATTGATTCTTACTAGAAACTCTTTCTAGTGAATCTTTACTACCTTGGCCAATGATTTGATTATTAAGAATAATTAGATAGCACAAGATTCCTTCCTTGTTTATTCAAGTTAATGAATTCTTTCTTGGCAATCACTTACCTCCACATATAACTAGTTAGAACTATCACATGCCATATACCTTTACTTGAACATCATTAGTATGTAAGTAGTAATAAATACTAACCACCAATGAATGAGATACAGTGTTCCTTGAGTCAAAGGACTATTTATACAATTATGACCTAGATGATTTATTAACTAGTAATTAAACTCCATGTTATCATCATCTAATGTCATAGTTTAACTATTCGTCATATGAATATCTACATGTTTATATCGATAACATTTGTCAAACAACATGATGCTTACTGTTTCTATAATCATAAGCATCATATACTAATTATAGATTATAAATAGAGGTGATGGTTTTCTGGGATTAATGATGCCCAGTCATTAATCATATGACCATGAATATTTTAAAGTATTTGTTTGAGAGCAATCTGTCATCTACATTTTCAACACTTGATAATGAATCCTTTTACAAAATACTAATGGACTACAAATATATATATTTAATACAATGGACCAATTTCATTTAAATAAACATATATTATACATTGCTATTTAGGGATAAAATTTTACATTTACATAAATATACATTGTTCTAGGGCATACACTTTAACGTATATATCTGTTGTGGCTCTCCTAATCCGTAAGCTTCCATCAACTGTGCATGCAAGTAATTTTAGGTAGTTGCTTAAGGATTTGACTTAGTCAATTTTGATGGCTTCTTAGTCAAATTTTATGACTTAGTAAATTTTCGTGGCTTTTTAGTCAAATTTTGTGGCTGGCTCTTCCAACATCAAATTGTCTCTTGGCTAACCAATTCTAACATTAGAGAATTTATGTTCATTCAACCATGGGCCCAATGGGCTGGCCATCCAAGTTTTTAAAATCCCATTAGCAAGCCAATATATGCACATTTCAAACTTTGTAACTTAATAGATTTTCCCTTTCTTTTGTTTCACTTTAGTATACATATTTTTATCTTCTAATGTCACTGTGCACTCTAGACATTGCTAGATAAATCTTATTTACTCTATAATGCACATTTTCTAACCATTCAATAGCATTGTTCAAGTATGTGAATAATGTAGACTCACTGGGTTAAACTAAGTTTGACTTCAATTGTACCATTGTAACTTTAATTGAAATCAACTTCTCATGTCACTATTATTATCTGTCAATGATTTAGGAGATGCTAATGCCCATTCACTAGCACTTTAGATTCACATTTCAAATAAATAATCAACATAGTCACATTAAGTCAAACTCAATTTGACTTTAATTTTACCATAAAAGTGCTCATCGACATTGATTATATTCTTTACTCATTGTCACATTATTCATTAAAATTACTTATTATGGTATTCTTATGGTTCTTAGCATTATAGTATCACCATTACTAACCCTAATAGGTTAGGAAAACCTTGGTTATTACATCTGATGTACTACCCCACATCATAGGGATACTTTTGCTTTTCAATAAGCATTAATAGAAGGTTCATAAGGAATTCACAAGAAGGAATTCAATGGAAAATATGCCAATACAAGAATAATTCTCATCAAATGTCACATTATAAAGTCAATGTGGAAGGGCTCATAATGGAGCACCTCAATGAAACAAGTGTGAGATGGATTAAGTTTTATAGTGGAAAACATAGAAAATTATAAGGCAAAGGAGAATATAAGGGTTAAAGAGAATGTAACATAAGGGATGAAATAATTTGGATAAAGGAACTTTATTGATAAAGATAAGATTATAGAAAGGCCAATAGAGAAAAATTATAGAGACAAGTGAATGATAAAAAAAAAAAAAGGGTTTAGTTCAAATAGGATGTGTTACGACCCAACTTTCAGGCTATGCATGTCATAGAGTTCAGAAAGACGTAAGGTCACCTAAACCTATAGAACACTATAGATCTTATTATCATCTTGCCTATTTAATTGGATCTTTTCCCCCAAGATCAAAACTACATTGTTCATTACCAATTCCTAATAATTATTTTAAATATGTCATGATTATGAATATGGTGTCATTCTTAATTATATCCAAATATTATCCATACATTCTTAACTATTATCATAAATATATATATACATATCTAATACAAGCTATCAGTTACTCATACTGTTCTTAGACAAAATAGACATTAACACTATGCCTTCAGTCACCATGGAGTTCTATGCCATATGTCCTTAAAATGATACAAGTAACATCTTCACAATATCTATAATAAGTCCCAAGTGGAGGAGCATGACTCGGGATTACCTTGCTAATGATTCACCCTGACTTGGAAAATTTTAAACAACTATAGGATGAGTCTAACTCAGTGAGTACAAAATAATATAACCCAACATACAAGCAATATAAGATGTTATCAATTGAATTAATTTAGGATGGCAATAGAGTGATGTAAATCCAAAATTGGCTATGTTGAACTTCAGGATGCAATTTAGCAGAAACAAGAATGTCTTGGAAGTGGAAAGCTTCCCATACATAAAGTGGAAGAGTGGCAACCTAAGCCTTGCTCACTCACATATCTCACATTACGCGAGACTAATCAAGTCTCACGGTTAGGCTTTTCCCCCCTAACAGAGGTTGGATTATCTTGCCCTACCTGCAGGCTTATACCAAGTGCACATGGTATGATGTGTTGCCCCACATCAGAAGGGGTTTTTGCTTATCATGGTATTCATGACGGGCATATTTAAAATCGATGTCAAGTATTCAATAACAAGTAATTGGTTTATCAATCATTAGGCATGAAATGACATTAATGAAAAAGGCTCTTCATGTTCAAATTATCATATAAAAAGGATATGAAATTCAAAGACTCACATTCTATGGGCACTACATATTCAATGTACCTTTTGGCATGTATTAATGGTAGCATTTCAATCAATAGTTGCAAAGAACATGGTGCAATTACATTACATTATTGAGTACTTACCTTAATGTCTTTGCTCCTAATGACTATTCGTTCTTGGCTAGCTCAAAGTCCCTCACGAACATGAACATTCCCTTTGTCCTTTCCTTGTGGTTCTGCACATCACATTTCAATCACATAACAATTAGTAACTAGTGATGTTACTAATATATCTTTTGCTTGCTCATTGCTTTAACTTATGATAAAAACATCCTAATTGTATTATATACATACTCATTCTTATTCCTAATCAATTTAAGCTAAATATCCCATTAAATTTCAAGAATTCAAGTTTAAGTCTCAAAATCTCCAAATTTCTCCATAAACCCTAACTTATTCCATCTATGTCAAATTGGGGAAAACTCTCCATTCCTCATCAAACCTCCAAATTAGTTGTAAGAATACGAAATTGATATAACATATAACACATATATTCACTCAATCATCATAATATATTATTAGAACTTTAAACTCTTCTTGTAATCATGTTTGTGTTTCAAAGCTGCCTAAAGCTTGAATCATATTTTCAAAGTTCACTTTAACACTTTTAAGTCATTTTCCTTCATTTAAGATCAATCAAAATATGTCCTATGCATGATTATCCTAGGTTGGCTGAATCTTATATATGATGCAAAAGAAATTCTTTAAATAACTTAATCACAACAATCAATCTTAGAGCATAAAAAGAAAGGATAGGCATAACTCTTTACCTTGATTAGCTTTGTTTTGCCAAGACTTTTGTTGTAAGTGGGGTGGAGAGAATTTCTTCTTTGGTGTAGAATTTTGGTGTAGAGAAAACTAAATGAAATTTCTCTACACAATCTTGCTTATATATGTAATGGATTGGATGGTAAGGATTTATCAAGCTATATCTAATGGTTAGGAGTTAATCTTAATGGATGGTTAAGATAGTATCAAGATGGATGGCTAAGATTCTCTCTATAAAGTGAGGGTTATCACAAGTTATTGGGGTGTCCCAATTAAACCTTAACTCTTATGTAGGGAAAGCACGAGTTTCATTTGGTTTTGAATTTGACTTAGTCAATTTTGGTGACTAAAGAGATACCTATCAATGATTCAATCTCTACACATCCCTTATCTATTGTCTTGGCCAACTATTTCTTGTTCACAAGCTTAGATGTTGTATCATTCTTAAGCAAGACTCATTGTTGGGTTTGGGCCCCTATTACATCAAGACCCATTAACAAGCCCATAAGCCCATTTACAAGCTTGAAAGTTTTCCCTTTTAAATTCCTTTCCTTACCTTTCACTATAACTTTCCAATTTACATTTTCTAACTTCTTTTTCTACATCTTTAACTATCATATGGACTTTATCTAAATCATTAGAACATAGTTAATCATCATAAAATCGTGTACCAAGCAAACATCACACATTATGTCATAAGGTTACTACCCGATTTCTTATCATTCCTATATCACACTATCATTCAAAGATATAGTCTTTTAGTGTTATTCGCACTTAGAGAGAACTACGAAACACTTAGGTATTACAGGATGAATATTTGAATATGGAAAGAAAAATTAGCCAATAAGGTGTTGCAATTTGGACTAGTCCTAATGGATTATTTATTTGATGTAATCGATTGGTTAAAATGATGTTTCTGATGTTAAGTAAGAATACGAAGTGTAAATGTTTAAGTGTGACGCATAATTTAAGAGTGTGACATACTACAGGAGTATGGGAGAATAGAGTTGATGGGATTTTAATGAGATTGGTACGTGTTCTAAATGAGTTAGACCTAGAGAAAAGAAAATGTGAAATCATTAAGGAATGAGTGAATCAATGAGAATTGCATAAAGAAGTTATGTAATATGACATGTGTAATTCTTGAAAAGAATTTGGCTTATAGAAAGATGTTGCATTTAAGACTATACTTATTACTTTAGTGGGGAACACTATGAAGTGGAAATGTCTCGCTATAGTAAGAGCATGACTTGAAATGTTAATTTGAATGTTAAATTCTACTATAAAGAATAAATGATATCTGCATAATTAGGACAAGGCCTCTTAATGGGAAAGTAAATAAGATTTGCTATTAGATATGAAAGTTAGAAAATGAGAAAGGCCCACTAAATGAAAAGATAACATGGTGAATCAAGACGGTCAAGGAAACAGGCTCCCCCTCTTATAATGCTATAGTAGTAAACTAAATGTCCAAAGGTAAATGAGCTCACTTAAATTCTTACACTCCATGATATATTGAAGCAAGTTAAACAATAATAACTATTTGATAAGGAACTTAAATTATGAGAAAATTTTTTATGAAGCATGACTCTCTATTTAAAGGCTTACAAGGATAGTGGCATAGTTTTGTTTATGGTTGCTCTAATAGATTCCCTTTAATACCACTCCACTAGTGACAAAGTTGATGGTATTAGTTCCCTATGGATCAATTTTAGAAATAAAGAGGATAAGTTCAAATAGAGAATGATGTATTCAAATGTAAAAGAAGAAAGGTATTTCAAGGTAACCATAGTTCAAATAAAGGCTTGAAGTTGTATAGTAAGAAGGAAAAGAATTAGTCGAAATAAGAACATGGATATGAGAAAAAGTTGACACAAGTCTAATAATAGAGATGTTTAAATTTTTTAAAAGATGAAGTATGAAAGGAGGATGAGGAATATCACTCAAGTATTAAAAATTTTTATGGATCATAAATAGGCCATATATTTGAATGATAGAAATGAAGATTCAGATAACCATATTAGAATATACCAAGGGATCGTGGTGATCAAGTGAAATTGTATTTCTCCATTACACTTATCGAAACATAAGTCAGGAATTATGAGGAAAGGTGAGTGATAATTTGATAATCAAGTAAGGGAAATAAGTAAAAGAGAAAGAAATGCATAAACATGAATGTCAATAAGAAATAAAATTAAAATGTATGACATATAGAGTGATTAGGTTTGATTGGATGTAATACAAAAGAGAACTTGAAAATTTAAAAAGAATATACTTGCCTTATTGATCTCAACAGGAAGACCTTACTAAGGAATAAATGAATCTTCTTTAGGAAGAGAAAAGGAAAAATCAAATTATAGGATACAAGGAACTGAAAAGGAGTTGGATTAGAATAGTAGTGTTATTACATGAGATTTATTATGATAAATTTACTAAGTAAAACAAGAAAGAGTATGGTACTAGATGGAATATAATTATTCAAAGTTGACAGTAGATATTTTATCGCCTTAATATAATCGATATGATGTTTGTTACTTTAAATAGGAAACCACTCCTTATGATAATATGCAATGAGATCTATTATTAAGAATGTAGGAACTCACATCTACCCTAGAAGTTTTAGTGACAAATTATTTGAATTTAGGGTTGTTGTGACAAATTGTGTGACTACATGAAAATTTATATGTGACATGATTTATGGGTTTGGGGCATGTTAAATTAATTTTAATATGCCTAATACGAATTATTATTTTAAAATAAATGATTTGAATAAAATACATTAGAATGAAATAATTTATTTTTCGTAAAATAAATTTTCATGTAAAAAGGCGATTTTTAAGCATAAAAATTTTATGAGTATTTTTAAATAAATGTTTTGGGAAAAATTTTAATGAAAATAATAAGAAAAATGTTTTATTTTTAATTACCTATAATCAGCCCTAAATATATTAAAAAGCCTAAATACCCAAGAGCTCACTACACCAAAACACTCATAACCTAGCTCATTAAGGGTAAACTTGTAAATTACACCGCAAATCCTAATATATAATGAGAATTTCTAGTAGCCACCATTTTTTTTTCAGTATTTTGATAGAAAAATTCTCTCAAAATATTTCTCTATACCAAAATTCTCAAAAACACTTTCAACTTTATGATTTAGCGACCGTTTCATAAGTTTTTCTTTTTTTTTCAATTTCTAATCTGATTTTTATGAAACAAATTAAGAAAAAATTATTTTGAACTAGTTATTTACTGATTTTTATAGATTTAATTCAGTTTGGATGAGTTTTTAAAAGAGAAATCAATTTCTCTATCGAAAACATCAACCTTCCTATAGGATTTCACCAAAGGTGAATCCTATAACTCAAAAAAATTGAAATTTTCAAACATAAATTCATTAAGGGGGCAGCTACTGCATATTTAGATTCTAAACTAATTTTTGATGTATTTAGATGAAAAATATTGAATTAAATAATATTTCTGCATATTACTGTAATGACCAAAAAGTTTCAGAAAACAAAGGAATTCAAGGTTTTTGTGCCAGAACTTAGAAGTTGGAAAATTCTATGATTTCATGTAGGTTGTTGATTTGTGTGTGGATGAATTCTAATATGATATTTGTTTTGTTTGGATGAAAAATAATGATTTAAATCATGTGTTTGCATATCGCTGTAATGAACAGAAAGCATGAAAAGAGCGAAAACTCATGATTTTTACTCTAAACCTTAAAACTTGGAATTTTCATGCATAATTTTGATTAATGGCTACCAATTCATACATATGGATATTCTAAACTGATATTTGCTATGATTGAATGAAAAATAATGATTTAAACCACCTGTCTACATATTACTGTAATGATCGGAAAATACCGAAAACAAGAAAACTCATGGTTTTTCATCCTAAAACTTAAAATTGGAAATTTTCATGCATGTGTATGTATATGTGGGCCAATTCCTACAAGTCTATGTTCTAAAATGATTTTTGTTTTGTGTGCATGAAAAATCTTAATTCAAACCATATTTTACATATTATCGTAATAGACGGAAAGTGCAAAGAATAAGAAAATTCAAGTTTTTCTTTGAATAGGGCATTTAGCCTATATTGATATTTTTACCCCAATGTCTATAATTTTATGTGATGTATTTTAATGATTATTGGTATGTACGTATGTATGATAAATTGTTAAATTGCATGTTTAAGGAATGATTATAGACTAGCCTAGAGGCACTTTGGTATACTTAAGGTATCTTAACCTTATATTGTGGTTAGAATGTGAATATGATTGGATAATATGGAAATAGATTTTATGATGAATCAATAATGTATTAATGGTCTTGAATTTATGAAGAGATTGATTGAAACAATTGGTCATAATAGATAAGCATGATGTTTGAAAGATTGTTTGTTAAGATGAAATGTATGGAAGTGTTAAGTGTACTAAGATGATTGTTAAAGTGAATTAATATTAAGATAATGATATTGTGTTGACCTTAGAAAGGTATTGACATGAGTCATAATGTGTTTTTCATATAGGCCTATTAAGGCTAAGTACGCAAGACTTTTAAAGTCAACATGATATGTGCAAATAAATGAGGTGCATTTATATGTGCAACTCTAAGTATATGTGAATGTTATACATGCATGGGGTAGCTATGGATAGGATAGCATCATGATTAAATAAGTATTGAATTAAATATTATGATCAAGCTTAAGGAGTCTTAGAAGTCCAAAGGCTTCATGAAATAGGAGCAAAGAAACCACAAGGTGAGTAAACACTGTATTCATGATACAAGCGTGGGTAACAATATGTTTTGTTACAAATATGTGATATCATGTTATGTGAGCCTTTGACATTCTTGAAACCCAAGTCCTTTCCATTCTAAAATGAAATTCTCTGATTTCCTTGTTAAGCTTAGGTTGCCAAAGGATAATTAATCCAAACCATTTTTGTTTATCCAGTGATAATTTCTTTGTGATTATTGCCCTAACTTATATTCTTTATGGAGCTACACTATTCCTGTATCTTTTGTTCAAAACGTTAAATTACTATTGCTATTGGGATACATATTATTGTTGGCTTAAATATTATTATTATATGTGATTACCGTTAACTCTTGCTATGGTACCTTTAACCCTTTTTATGTAGAAATCCTCATACTGATACGAGTAATCATCGGCTATATGCTTGTACTGATGCAAGTAATCATCGGCTATGTGATCCTCATAATGATATGGATAATCATCGGTTATGTATTCGAGTGATTATGGCAATAGCCTTCACTTTATTTGTTCGAGTGATTATGGCAATAGCCTTCACTCTATGTGTTCGAGTGATTATGACAGTAGCCTTCACTCTATATGTTATATGTCATAAGTGTGATTTCTGCGAACCTTTCTAAAATTACAAACTATGAATCATGAATTATAAATTATGAGCTATGAACCTTTCTAAGGATATGTGTTATCATATAAGCCCTATTGTTTATTTATTGAGATCATCTATCTCACCCCTTCTTCTTTGTGTGGTTCTAGGTGAGCCAACGTGAGGAGGCAAGGTGATGGCTCAAGCATGCTACTTTGCTTGGGGATTTCTTGTCTAAGATAATCAGTTTAATATGTTATGAAGAGTTATCCTTAGATGTTCTGGGAATATTTATTTTTGGATGTTTGTTTTGAAATGTTATCTTTCGAGGTTTTAATTGGATTCTAAATATTATTTCCCTATGAATTATGTTTAAAGTATATTTTAACTATGCTTTTGCAACTTAAGGTTTTCAAAAAAAAAAAAAAAAAGGGTTTATTTAAGTTAATGTAAGAGGTTTTGGTATGATCCTAGGCAATATTTGTATAAGTATAAATGGGTTTTACGGGCATGGGTGACCTTATGTCTCCCTATATTCTAGGATCATCATATCTCTAAAGTTGGGATATGACAAAGGTGGTATCAGATATATAGTTTTAAAAAACTAGTTTAGACTTGTCTATGTATCAGGTTAAGTAAGTATAATCCTGGAGCATAGGAATTTTCTTATAATGTCATTTGCAGTTCATCACTAGTTTAGTTCCGCAAAATCCTAATAAGCTATAGTACTCTTTGGTATTGTTTGCTTGTGTGCCTCATGATTCCTTTACCAGATGACCAAGAAGATGATCCTTGCTCGAGGACTGCGACTCGGAGCACTGTGTGTGGCATATAAGAAGACTTGGCCAAAGATGTTCCAAAAGGCTATACCTGTGATCCATCTAAAGAGAGAAAAGACTCTTGATGAGGAGGACCCTGTGGAGTGTCTATGTTATAGATGAATTCAGAGTAAAATACAGAGGTTTGAAAGGCACTACTCGGACTTGATGAAGGAAAATCAATGTCTAAGGTCCCTAGTACATGCTATAAGAAGAGACGTGGAATAGATTAAGGCCAGAGATGTTAAATAGATAGGAGACCATGCACCCAATTTTTATCCTGACAAGGGGCACAGTTGAGGTTTGTGTTGGTCGTGGATAACTATTGGCCTAGGGGTAAAAGACTCCTACGATGTGAATGATGTTAAATTGATTGCCTAGTGACTTAGTATGCATTGATTTCTTTTATTGCCTATGACATTATTGACTTATATATGATAGGGAAATTCATGATGTTATAAGTTATATGGTATATGATTATGATACAAAATACATGCTATGATATGTGATACATGCTATATGATATGTGTCCTATGATGTGATATTATACTAGATGCTCATGTTAAAGGCATACTAAGTATGATAATTTGATAGTGGGGTTAAGTGGATTAGAAGGAGAAGTGAGCTAAGTTTTGATCCAATTAGATTAATGATTGATAGGTATAATGTTATGAGGTATGAAATGCTTATATGTAACAATGGTTTGATATAAGAAATATATGAAGTTATTAAATGATAATTGTGATTGAGGCCATAAGAAGGGAATTGATATTTGGTAATGATCAATAAGAGAATGAAACAAATCAGTTACATTATATATACATAAGTTTACAATATGAGGTAGGTGAAGTATATGTTTAAGGACTATGAGGTAAACATTGATGGATGAAAACTTCTTGTGGAGTTGATAGAACTTGGTATCCTAGGATTTGATGTGATTTTGGGAATGGATTGGCTATACGAGTATGGAACTTGTATTGACTGTAGAGAAAAAGCAAATAGAATTTCAAACTAAAGATGGGGAGAAATTTATGTATTAGGGAGATATCTATGATTAAGGTCCATTAGCATAATCATGGAATGGATAAGTGTACTTGGGAAGCCAAGGTAGGGATGCGGCAGAAGCATCCCAGCTTCTTCGAGAATATATAAGTAAGTATTTAAAATTTGAGGACAAATTTCTTTTAAGAGGGGGAGACATAAAAGGATAAGTATTTTCATACTTGTAATGATGATGAAAGGATAAGTATGATGCTACGCAGTTTTGAAAATTTAATAGTTTTGAATATACCCAAAAGGGATTTGAGTTCTCTGGATGAGAAATGTTTTAACGTGTTAGACACAATAATATTCAATTAAGGTTACTAGAAAATTTGGTAGTGATTTTTAGTATGGAAACAATTTTTAGTGAGATAACCTAGAATGGCATAGATTTTGAAAGATATAAGAGTTGCATAAAGATTTCATTGAATAGCAATGGTATTAGAAGGTTTATCATTTTAATATGGATAAGTTAAATGATTAGGAATGTGAAGTATTGCAAAATGTAAGTGGAAAACCTAAAGTGAGATAATATTACGAGTTAAAGGTATAAAAATTATGAGGCATTAAGTAATTAGGTCATGATAATGATGTATATATTATAGTGTAAGTCTGAAATAGTTATGAGAAGTTTATTTGGGATTGTAAATTAATAGAATTCAAGTTCGTTTGGGATATGATATATATAGGAATGTTTGTTAAGTTTAAATATGTTTTAATTGATGAATGATGGGAGTGTAGAAATCATAATGTTGGCAAGGTATTAAACATGAAAATATTTATTGAGGATATAATAGATTAAGTAATAATTATCAATATGCAAAGAGAATTATCGAGTATCAATTAGAGTTATTAATTTGGAATTATTTGTTGGACTCTTATAGGACTAATGTGATAAATAATGAATGGAAGTACTGAGTAAGGTCTTATTATATATGTTAACATTAATAGAGATATAAGGAAAAGAAATGATTGGGGATCATATTTGATTGAAGGCAAAATTAAAGATTCCATTATTTTTGTTTGAGGTTAAGGGATACAAAAAATTATTAAGGATTAGTTAAGATTTATTTGAACAAGAGATTAACATAGGTGTAGCTTAAGCAGAAGGTTTATCAGTGTGATTTTTGATGGATTGTAAGAATGTGCCTTACTGCATTTGATATTTTAATTATAGTTAAATATTATGTTGAGTGGTGCAACAGAAGTGTGGCGAAGAAGTTAAGCAGAGTGTGTTGTGCTTTAGATTTGAAAATTCAAGGATGAATTTTTTTAAGGGGGGAGAATGTAACAACCCACATCTACTCTAGGAGTTTTAGTGACAAATTATTTGAATTTAGGTTTATTGTGACAAATTATGTGATTACATGAAAATTTATATGTGATGTGATTTATAAGTTTGGGGTATGTTAAATTAATTTTAATATGCCTAATATGAATTATTATTATGAAATAAATGATTTGAATAAAATGCATTAGCATGAAATAATTTATTTTTCGTAAAATGAATTTTTATATAAAAGGCGATTTTTAAGTATAAATTAATTTTATGAATATTTTTAATAAATATTTTGGGGAAAATTTTAATGAAAATAATAAGAAAAATATTTTATTTTTAATTATCCATAATCAGCCCTAAATTAATTAAAAATTCCAAATACCCAAAAGCTCATTGCATCAAAACACCGTTAACCTAGCTCATTAAAGGTAAACTTGTAAATTGCACCCCAAATCCTAATAAATAATGAGAATTTTGGCCAGCCCTTGATTTCCAATAGCCACCATTCTATTTTTCAGTATTTTGATAGAAAAATTCTCTCAAAATACTTCTCTCTACTGAAATTCTCAAAAACACTTTCAACTTTGCAATTTCGCGACTGTTTCATAAGTTTTTCTTTCTTTTCAATGTCCTATCTGATTTTTATGAAACAAATTATGAAAAAATTATTTTGAACTGGTTATTTAATGATTTCTATAGATTTAATTTAGTTTGGGTGAGTTTTTGAAAGAGAAATCAATTTCTCTATCGAAAACATCAACCTTCCTACGAGATTTTGTTAAAGGTGAATTTTATAACTCAAAAAATTGAAATTTTCAAACATAAATTCATTAAGGGGGGCGGCTACTGCATATTTAGATTCTAAACTAATTTTTGATGTGTTTAGATGAAAAATATTGAATTAAATCATATTTCTGCATACTACTGTAATGACCGAAAAGTTTTAGAAAACAAAGGAATTCAAGGTTTTTGTGCTAGAACTTAGAAGTTAGAAAATTCTATGATTTCATGTACATATGGTTGCCAATTTATGTATGGATGAATTCTAATATGATATTTGTTTTGTTTGGATGAAAAATAATGATTTAAATCATGTGTTTGCATATCACTATAATGAACGGAAAGCGCCAAAACTCATGATTTTCACCTTAAACCTTGAAACTTGGAATTTTCATGCATAATTATGATCAATGGCTACTGATTCATACATATGGATATTCTAAACTGATATTTACTATGATTGAATGAAAAATAATGATTTAAACCACTTGTCTACATATTACTGTAATGATCGGAAAATACCAAAAAAAAGAAAACTTATAGTTTTATATCCTAAAACTTAAAGTTAGAAATTTTCATGCATGTGTATGTATATGTGGGCCATTTCCTACAAGTCTATATTCTAAAATGATTTTTGTTTTGTTTACATGAAAAATCTTAATTCAAGCCGTATTTTTACATATTATTGTGATAGACGGAAAGTGCGAAGAATAAGAAAATTCAAGTTTTTCTTTGAATAGGGCATTCAACCTACATTGATATTTTTTATCCCAATGTCTATAATTTTTATGTGATATATTTTAATGATTATTGGCATATATGTATGTATGATAAATAGTTAAATTGCATGGTGGTTGAAGGAATGACTATAGACTAGCTTAGAGACACTTTGGTATACTTAAGGTATCTTAACCTTATGTTGTGATTAGAATGTGAATGTGATTGGATAATATAGAAATAGGTTTTATGATGAATCAATAATGAATTAATGGTCTTGAATTTATGAAGAGATTGATTGAAAGAATTGGTCATATGAGATAAGCATGGTGTTTGAAAGGTTATTTGTTAAGATGACATGTATGGAAGTGTTAAGTGTTCTAGGATGATTGTTAAAGTGAATTGAGATTAAGATAATGATATTGTGTTGACCTTAGAAAGGTATTAACATGAGTTATAATGTGTTTTTCATATGGGCCTATTAAGGCTAAGTATGCAAGACTTTTAAAGTCAACATGATATGTGCAAATAAATGAGGTGCATTTATATGTACAACTCTAAGTATATATGAATGTTATACGTGCATTGGGTAGCTATGGGATAGGATAGCATCATGATTAGATAAATACCAAGTATTGAATTAAATATTATGATAGAGCTTGAGGAGTCTTAGAAGTCCAAGGGCTACGTGAAATAAGAGCAAAGGAACCACAAGGTAAGTAAACAATGTGTTCATGCTACAAGTGTGAGTAACAATATGTTTTGTTACAAATATGTGATATCATGTTATGTGAGCCTTTGACATTCTTGAAACCTAAGTCCTTTCCATTCTAAAATGAAATTCTATGATTTCCTTATTAAGCTTGGGTTGCCATAGGACAATTGGTCCAAACCATTTTTATTTATCCAGTGATAATTCCTTTGTGATTATTGCCCTAACTTATATTTTTTCTGGAACTATACTATTCTTGTATCTTTTGTTCAAAACATTAATTTGCTATTGCTATTAGGATACATATTATTGTTGGCTTAAATGTTATTGTTATATGTGATTACTATTAACTCTTGCTATGGTACCTTTAACCCTTTTTATGCATAAATCCTCGTAATGATGCGAGTAATCATCAGCTATGTGCTCCTCGTACCAATGTGAGTAATCATCGGATCTGTGATCCTTGTACCGATGTGGGTAATCATCGACTATGTGTTCGATTGATTATGGCAATAGTCTTCACTCTATGTGTTCGAGTGATTATGGCAGTAGCCTTCACTCTATGTGTTATGTGTTATAAGTGTGATTTTTGCAAACCTTTCTAAAATTACAAACTATGAATCATGAACTATAAGTTATGAGCTATGAGCCTTTCTAAGAGATATGTGTTATTATATAAGCCCCATTGTTTACTTATTGAGATCATTTATCTCACCCCTTCTTCCTTGCGTGGTTCCAGGTGAGCAAATATGGGGAGGCAAGGTGATGGCTCAAGCATTCTACTTTGCTTGGGGATTCCTTGTCTAAGATAATCAGTTTAATATGTTATGAAGAGTTATCCTTAGATGCTCCGGGAATATTTATTTTTGGATATTTATTTTGAAATGTTATCTTTCGAGATTTTAATTGAATTCTAAATATTATTTCCCTATGGATTATGTTTAAAGTATATTTTATCTAGGCTTCCGCAACTTAAGGTTTTTTTTTTTTTAAAAAAAGGGTTTATTTAAGTTAATGTAATAGGTTTTGGTATGATCCTAGGCAATATTTGTATAAATATAAGTGGGTTTTACGAGCACGGGTGACCTTATGTCTCCTCATGTTCTTAGACTGTCATATCTCTAAAGTTGAGATGTGATAAAGAAATTGAAAATAACTGCCTAACAAAGGATTATGATTAAAGGAAGATGAAGCTCGAATATTGTTAAATCATTCTATGTAAAGTTGAAGGTCATAAGCGAAATACAAGACTCAATGATAAGGAACTGTAATTGATGAAATTAAAAATAAGGTAAAAAAGAATTAAGTTCTAAATTTGTAGTAAAGGATAATGCTCATGAGTATAAGAATGACAAAGATGGATTGTGTATGCAAGGAAATAACTATATATATGACTGTATAAGTGTGCATATGGATGTATACAAGAGCAAGTATGAAAATGACAAGAATATTAAATTATGGAGTAATGAGAAAATTAGTAATAATAAAGAATCTAAAAATATATATATGCTGATTTGAGATTTTATAGAATTATAGAGATTCGATATAAAGTTGTGAAATTGGTATGTAGAGATAGGACATATAAGTTAATGAAGGATTTAAGGTGAGCTTTGATATGTTTTTCATTTGTAAATAATTGTCTATATACTATATGGATATTATACATTCAAAGATGATAAAACGATTAAAGTTGTAGAAAAAGCTTTAACAAAGGACAAATTGATTGAAAATTTGGTTTGATAAAATAAGTAATCAATTTCTTATAGACATATATGGTTAAGGATTGATTAATTACGGAATGAATTCTTCAACAGTAAGTGAAGAGTAGAAATGGAAATAATTTGTCTAAAGAGTTGATACTTATAATTTGTAATGAGTATTAAGAGTGACCATGTCCACCAGACATGGGATTATAGCATTTTAAGTTACTCTTGTAAAGATTTAGAGTGAAATAATTACATCTTTTTACAGTGCTTTAAATATTATAATGCAAGATAAAGTGTCTAAAAGAATCATGAAAGATATTTATATTATCCTAATATAATTAAACCAATGATGAGTTTGACATAAGATAATAGACTTATAATACGTAAAGTGATAAAAGAAATATTATATATTTGATAGTTTAGAAAGTCGAGGTAACATTGGTTTCACAATAGATCTTATAATATAAGAGTTGTTATTAAAGAGGAATTATTAGAGAAATTTGAATAATTAAGATAGCGAGAAAATAATTGAAAATTCATGGAGATAATAAATATCTATAGGGAAAACAATTGAGACATGTAACCTCACTATTATCATTTATCTTATGAATTAAGGGTATTTGTTTTGAAAATTCGAGGATGAATTTTTTAAAGAGGGTATAATGTAATACCTAAGGTTTCCTTAATCTATTAGAGTCAGTAATGGTGATACTATAATGTTCATTTACTATACAATTCAAGGATTTTTAACATATTAAGAATCATAAAAATACCATAAAAAGTAATTTTAATAAATAATGTGATAATGAGTAAAGAATGTAATTAATTTTGATAAGCACTTTTATGATAAAATAAAAGTCAAATCGAGTTTGACTTAATGTGACTATGTTAAATATTTATTTAAAATGTGAATCTAAAATGCTAGTGGATGGGCATTAGCATCTTCTAAGTCATTGGAAGATAATAATAGTGACATGAGAATTTGATTTCAATCAAAGTTATAATGGTATAATAGAAGTTAAACTTAGTTTGACCTAGTGAGCCTACATGATGTACATACCTTAACAATGCTATTGAAGGGCTAGTAAACATGCATTATAATATGTATATGTGAGGCCTTACCCGAGCACCAGTTCGATCCGTTGAGGGGAATTAAAATATTCTTCAGGAGAAACTCCACGATTGGAACTCTCTATGAGTTCAGAAAATTGAGTTTTGCAATTTGCTATTTATAAAAAGGAGTAGCCACTTTAATTTACTTATTTTAATTGGGAAAATTTAAGGAAAACCCAATTGATTGACTCCAAAATGTTTGATTTATCCCAATGGAAAAGCACTAATCCGCGAGTGATCAATGAGGACTCGGGAATCAGGTTTTGGTATTTAAACAAATGTTAGGCTAAAAGTTGCGAAATAACTCTTAAAAAAGGCAATTTTAATGTATGCATAAATAGGAGTAAAATGATGAATGAAATAGTTATAGATGATAAAATGAAATGACAGCTGTAAATACATAAGCAAAAAATAAATCCTGCTTAATTATTACAAAATAAAAAATGAATGAAATAAATGAGATCTTTCCTCTAGCCCTTATGGGTACTAGGAAAAGCACATATTTCCCAACTCAGTTAAAGAAATGAACATATAGAATCCAACATATACAAATAAATAAAACTTAAACTATAAATATGAAAGGGGAAAATGTTATTGAAAAAGATTTTGTAGTTGATGCTTTACAGAATGATAGCCTACGTATCTTATTGAATAGGAATCAAATCCTACACAATTCTTCCTTCTTGCGAATGAGGGGTTCTAGAAAAAATGTTGGTTTCGTTTATTAATTTAATTTTGATTTTTAAATTAATAAATTTTAGATATTTTCTATTTTAGACCTAAAGAAAGATAAAATAGAGAGAATTCTATATCTGAATTTAGAATGTTTGAAATGGAAAGAAGAAAATGGATTATACCTTTGTATTCCTTGACCTTCGGTTGAATGAGGCGAGCTTAGCTCCGGATCTAAGTTCCACCATGGACTAGGGAACCTTGAAGTTGCACCTTACATAGAAAAGGTTAGCAAAACATAATAATAATTGAAAGAATTTAGAATGACAGATTTTATTATTAATTTTGATTTTAATTTTAACAGAATTTTAGCATAAAAAGAAGAGCTTATAAGTGAGTTTGCTCCTCCAAATTCATCCAAAGAGCAGCAACGGAAGCTCTATTTATGGAGCAAGTGGAAGGGCCCAGTGGCGGCTTTGGCAGCATATCGGTTGGCAAGCCACTTGCCGTCGCACGCATCGGGCCATGCCGTTGACTCACCAGATCAACTTGGTTTTGCATTGTTTTAATTAATTTTGGTCTGTTTCTGATCCGATTTGAGTCTAGTTTGATTCTATGGGTTTGTAATGAAGTGCTGATTATCTGAAGGTGAAAAATTCAAAAATTTATTTTTCAATGAGGCGTTGCCCCCTTAACCCTTGCTTGCTAACATGCTAGCGGGACCGCCGTACTGGCTCTGCGTAGCGCACTAATCTTAGCAGGTGTCAAGCTATGGCTAAATCCCAAGGGTACAATTTCAAGGGTTCACAGTATAGAATTTATCTAGTAATGTCTAGAGTATGTAATGATATTAGAAGGTAGAAATATGTATACTAAAGCGAAAAAAATGAAATGAAAAAATTTGCTAAGTTACTAAGGTTGAAATGTGCACATTTGGATTTATTAATGGGCCTTTGGACTCCAAGGCCCAAGCCCATTAGAATGGCCAGCCCATAAATGGATGAACATAAGCCTTAATAGAGATGGAAATGGTTAACTCAGGTTAAATTGGTGTGGGATGAGTTAGCCACCAAATTTGAAGTAGCCACCAAAATTGATTAATTCAAACCCTTAAAAAACTTGAACTATCACTTTTCCTACATAAAGTCTAGATACATTTTTATTATTTTCAAACCATATGACAATCATTATTCATCTAGATAAGATCTTAACCATCCAACTTGATTAAATCATAACCATCTATTTTGATTAAATCCTAGCCATTAGTATTAAGTATGATTAAATCATCACCATTCAATATTCTATATATAAGTAAAAATTATGTTCAGTTCTATCATTTTGCTAATTCTACACCAAAAACACAACACCAACCAAAGAAAAACCTCTTTATATTGTCATTACCATAGCAACTCAAAAATCAAATCTTCCCAAGGTCAAAAATTATGCTCACCTTCTTCTTTGTTTATTCTATGTATGACTTTGGTGTTAAAGTTAACAAAACCTTCCTTTTCTTCTACATATATAGTTCCACTAAAAGAATAAAAATAGGGAAATATTTGTTTCATATGTTAGCTAATGAAATATGAAACTTGGGCTTGAGAACTAAGGGTTTAACATGAGAAAATAAACAAGGAAAACAAGAAACTCATCTAAGTGCCCCAAAAGGTATGATTTGACCTAACATATGGATTTTTGAAGGAAGTGTTCTAAATTTCATTTAAGGATATCTAATGTAATTTTAGGTCAAGAAAAATGGCTTGGAAGTGTCAAAATGAATTATAGAAGCTTAGTTCAAGACTTGAAAATTTGAAGGCATAAACTTAGCTTAAAAAGAGATTTTGTGTTTTAATGCTTCCTTTTAATGTTTAATTGATCACATGAGTTCTTTGTTATGCCAATTTCAATTTTCAATGATTAATTTAAAAACTTGATAATGAATTATAGGATTTCTCCAAAATTACCCAAAGTTGGAAAATTTGGAGTTTTATGAATTAAAGTGATTCAATCTTAATTAATTGATGGAGATTGATTATTTAAGTATTAATTTGATGAATCTATGACCAATTTGAGGTTTGATGGGAAATTGATGGTTTTCACCAAATTCTAGTGTTTATGGACAAATTGGGGATTTTGTGAACTAAACTTGAATTCATAGAATTGAAGGGGAATCAAACTTAAGAATAGTGCAACATGATTTGTATGATGTTAATTTCAAAATTCAATTGATAGAAATGATTTTCTCCAAATTTAATCAACTAGGTTAAATTATGGAATTGGAAGGTGAAAGTAGAATTAGTTCCATGGAATATTGGAAATTGTTTAAATTAATTTTAATTGAGAATTATGAAGTTGAAATGTGAAATTGGAAGGAAAAGAATTATATTTCCTTAAGTGAATACATTTGGCTATTTGGAAAACAATTACGGAAAGTGTTAAAATTAGTGACAAGCATATGTATAATGTTTCTTGACCTTAAAAGAAATAAGTTAGCACTACAATAAACAATATAAAAGTGTTAACAAGTTAAGCTAAACTTAAACTAATGTCATAACAATGAAGTGATTGATTTGTAATTGAAATGCAAATATGTAGAAATTAAAGACAAGGAGAAGGACATTGTCCAAGAGATCGAGGAGCACCACTTGCATCAAAGTTAAATATAGATAGAAGCAAATGAGTCCAAGGTGAGTACTTAACAATATAATATGACATGTGCCATATTTTATGAACCATTATTGATGAAACTATTTTTGTTAAATACTCCAATTCCATGTTGATCATGAATTACCTATTGAATATTGAGCTATTGAATATGATGTTTTTTTTATGGCATTTGGTTGTCGCGAGCCCTTTCATATTGATGTCACAATATAACCATTGATGAGAATTATTCTTATATTGGCATATTTTCTATTGAATTCCCTATGAACCTTTTATTAATGCCTATTGATAAGTAGAAATACCCTTTTGATATAGAGTAATACATCGGACCTTGTGCATTTACAGCTTGTTTAGATGGAGGGTGAGGAAGGGGAAGAGAGGGTAAGTAATGGAATGGTACCTATATACCCTTGTTTGGGAAGAATATAACTAAATTTTTATAATAGAAAGGAAAGGTAAGGAAGAATAAGTCATACCCTTCCTTACCCTTCAAAATGCAAGTTTTCTTACACCCTAAATTGGAGTGTAAGCAAAGGTAAGTGTGGAGAGTCTTACATTTTTATATTTACCTTTCCATTAATTACTCTTCCTCCCTCACTTCTCTTCCAAATAAGGGTATGGTTACCATATACACTTCCCCTTCTTTCCCCCTCCATTCCCATCTCTTCCCTTCCCTACCCTTCCCTACAACCTATCTAAATAGAGTGTTAGTATAAGTCTACAGGTAGGACGAGAGTACCTAACCTCTGTTAGGGAGGAACGCTTAATCGTAGGACCTTATCAATCTTGCGTAATGTAATGTATGTGAGTAACCAAGGCTTAAGTTGCCACTCTTTAATTTATATGTGTAGGAATCATTCTGCTTCCAAGAGATTACTATTTCTACTAAAGATATTGTTTTTATCTTAAATGAGTAATTGATCTATAATGACAATTTTGATTAACATCACTCTATTGTTATAATAAGCCCATTTTGATAATAACCCACATACTCACCCTATATTGTATTATTATGTACTCACTGAGCTTTTTCTCATTCCTTAGAGGTAAGATTGACAAGTTAGCAAGGTAAATTCTAAGCCTAATTCTTCTGCTTGGAAGTTGCTATGCTAATTTCAAGTGTTGTAAATCTTGGTTATATGATTATGAAGATCATTAGTTTAGAGGTCCATGGTTACCAAAAGTTTAGTACTAATGTGTTATGAGATTGATATGTACTAAGAACTATAATGAAATTATATTTATGTTGGTGTAAATAGTAATGAACATATGTAAATGAGATGAATATTATAATGACATAAATAAGCATTGGGTTAGATGTAAGATGACAAAATAGTAGTTGGCAATAAGACAATTGGGTTTTGATCTTAGGATAAGGTTCAACATGGTAAAGAATTATAAGTTAAATGGGGTTTTATGGGTTTAGGTGACTTTATGTCTCCTTGTGCTCTAGAATCATCATGGCTTAATAGATGGGTCAGGATAGAAAGGGATCATGCAAGGAATCCCTAAGGGGGAAATCAATAAAGCAAGCAAAGTAATATAAAGGAAACAAAGCAACAATAAGGAAAAAAAGAAAAAGAAAAGAAACAACAAAATAAGGAAAACAAAAGAAAAGAAGATAAAGGGCTAAAGAAAAATACCTTGCGAGGACGAGGTTTGGGGGATGTAGGGCAGATGGAACCAATGATCAGATTGTAATTCTACCTTCTCAACTTAGCAGAGCGATAGCCCTTGAACGGCGACTCGAATTGTATTGTTGGCAAACTTCCTCTAACTGACTGAGAAGAGCAACCTTAAAATGATAACCCAAACAAAATAAAACCTTAAACTAAAGTGCTTGTTCCTTTTAGAATAAGCTAAAAAATAACTTCTTGCTTTACAATTAAAAAGTTTGATAAAACAATGCTGAGTGTGGAAATGAGCTGGGGGGCTTAGTTTATATAGGTTGAAGGTTGGAGGTGAAAAAGCTGATTTTTTGATATAGGATCACGAAAGTGGAGCAATGACTGCAAGGGGCCCCTACAATTTTTTAGGGCTTATGTGTAGTCACCATTTAGCAACCACACTGGCTATGTAGTCACCATAAAGGCTCCTGCAGTCACTATACAGGCCCTTGTAATCACTGGCTTTTATTCCATTTGTTCAACCCATTTTCGCCAGTTCTTGCTTATTTCTCATTCATTTTTTGCGATTCCAATTGCATTGTGCTCGTTATTCAATCCTAGTTATGTTTCAATTTCTAGGGTTTCATTTCCTAATGTTTCCATTTTGGCAATGTTGGTTTCTGGAGGTCTGTTTACCGAGCTTAAGTGCTGGGGGGTGTAAAGCTAAGGAAATCCATTTCTTCAAAAAGACACTACCCCTTGACCGCTGCCAGTTAACTGGCTAGTAGGATTGCCGTATCAACTCTGCATAGTATACTAATCCTAGCAGGTGTAAAGTTATGTTTGAATCATAAGGGTACAAAATTAAGGGTTCACAAGTTGATGCTCCCTCAAAGTTTGCAATATAGTCCTTAAGTGCTCTTCATGCTCGTCTTTGCTTTTTTGAGTACACCAAGATATCATCTATGAACACTATCATGAATTGTCCAAGTTAGGCTTGAACATTCAGTTCATTAGGTCCATGAAAGTAGCATGTGCATTAGTCAAGCCAAAAGGTAAGAAGTAAATTCATAGTGCCCCTATCTAATTCTAAAAGCCATCTTACAAATATCCTCAGCACGGATTTTCAACTGATGATAACTTGATAGGAGATCAATCTTTAAGAAATGGCTAGCCCCTTGCAATTGATCAAATAGATCATCAATCTTCAGTAGTGGATATTTGTTTTTAACTATAACTTTATTCAATTATTAGTAATCTAACATAGCCTCAACGATCCATCTTTCTTCTTAACAAATAACACCGGACACCCTATGGCGAGTTGTTAAGCTTAACAAAGCCTTTATTAAGT
Organism: Reutealis trisperma; assembly: GCA_947687605.1. Classification (NCBI taxonomy): domain Eukaryota; kingdom Viridiplantae; phylum Streptophyta; class Magnoliopsida; order Malpighiales; family Euphorbiaceae; genus Reutealis; species Reutealis trisperma. The sequence continues at coordinate 17,152 of CANTUT010001839.1, read as the reverse complement.
AAATCTTAGAGTTAGGTCTTTAGTTCCTTTAACTCAGAGGGTGCCATGCGATAGGGAGCTATTGACATAAGTTGAGCACTTGGTAGAAGCTCAATGGGGAACTCAATCTCTTTATCAGGTGGCATCCCTGGTAATTCTTTAGGAAACACATCAAAAAAATCTTCAATCATCGATATCTCCTTAACGTTCTTAGGAGTCTTCTCTATATCCACCATATGAGCTAGAAATGTTCGGCAACCCTTTCTAAGTAACCTTTTTACTCTAATAACATAAATGAATCTTATGGATAGGTCACTTTTATTACCTTGATAAATAAACAAATTCACTCTCATCTTTCTTCTTGAATCCAATTTTTTTCTCTCTACAATCTATGTTAGCACTATGTTCACATAACCAATCCATCCTCAATATAACATCAAATTTTAAGACATCTAGCTCTATCAAATTTGCAAGAAGTTGTCTACATTTAATTTCAACTACACAATCTTTGTATACATGATTAAACTCTACAATTTCACCTAAGGGTGTAGTGTCAACTAAAGGTTTATGCATCATTTCCTTAATTATATTCAATTTCTTTGCAAAATAAGGAGAAAAAAACGAGTGGATTACACCAGAATCAAATAAACATCTTGCAAAAAAGGACTATATAGGTATTATACCTGTAACAGCAGTGTTGGAGGCATGGGCTTTTTGTTGATGAAGAGCATAGACTCTTACTTTCTCCTTTCCTTCCACATTTTGAGCAGCACTCAAAGTTTGCCCTTGTCCTCTGCTGCTTCCACCTTGCCCTCAATTATTAGTATGATTCATTTAAATGATAGATTAAGATGCTCTAAAAGTAGCCTTTTGATCCCTATTCTTTTGGCAATCTTTAATGAAGTGTCCCATTTCCCTGTACTATAAGCAAGCTCCCATAGTCCTTCTATATACTCTAACGTGCTTCTTCCACAAATGGTACAATTAGGAGCAAGTTGAATTTGCAGTCCAGATTTGTAGGTTCTTGTATTTCCTAGTGCAGAGGCTATAAAAACATTCCTATATAGATTATGGCCTTGATTTCCCTGCTGGGATTGGTATGGAGTAGAAATCACAGTGGTCCTTCAAACCCTTATTTTATGAGTAATTGCCTTTTTGCTTACTACTTTGCCCTTTCCCTTTGTTCTTATGCTTTTGATCTCTCTTTACGTACTTTGCTTTTTCATATTTGTGTCTGGATTCCATAAGCTTGGCCCTATCGACTAAGTTAGCCATAAGGGTCACATTGTAAAGTGGAGTAATTAGCCCTTTTCAAAATCAACCAACTCTGCTTGCTTTAGTGGGTGCTATGTACGGTGCGTATTTGCTCAACCTCTTAAATTTCTTTGCATAATTGGAGACAAACATGCCAAGTTTCTACTTACATTGCTCAAATTAGAGTGTATGGTTTTATCTCTATCCTTCAGTCAAATATTCATCTAATAACTCATGTTTAAATTCTATCAATAATGGCAATTCATCTTCATATAGTCTATCTTTAATAATCCTTTGAAATCAATCCCATGCATCTTTTTTCAATTGCATCCATATTAACTCAACCACTTTCTCATTTGAACATATTAAACATTGGGCAACCTTATCGAGTTCCTCTAAGAACTCTTGCAAGTCCTTCCCCTCCTCTCTCTTGAACTTGGGAGGATTCATCTTCCTAAAACTATTAACCGAAATCCCTCACCAAGTAACATCCACCTTCATACTCTATGAGGTGGTCAATGAGGGCATTCCTTATTTTATTAAGCAGGTGTGGCCACTGTTAGAGGTGGTGGTGGTGGCACCTATTGGTGCTGTCTTAGTTCTGCTGATTCCTTCCTCAATTCTCTAATCTGCCTTCTCATCACTTCCATATCTTTGTGCTGACCTTGCCCTCTACTATCTCCTCGTGTTGTCTTGAATGAGATGGTTCTTGGTCTTTATTTTATATAGATGCAGCAGTAGATGCTGCATCAAGAGCAACACTCTCATTTTCATGAGATCATGCTCCTTAGATTGTGCTCTCATATGAGGTGACATTTATCGTAACCAATCCAAAGGCATTCAATTCAAAAAATCCAAGCAATAATTCACATCAATCATAATTTGCTCATTTCACATACACATGATCGTTAATTTTCACAGATTGTATTATGTTTCGTAAAGATAATTCATGTGATCATTCTCATATCAGTTACTGAGAACAAACAATAACACTTTAAAATTTTGCAAATTATAAATTTAACAGAATTATGATTTTCCATTTATATATATATTAACCTTTTGGGTTACAACCATGAGTTCAAAGCTACAAAGTATCCTATATTGTCATTTGTCAACTCAAGGTTAGGCTATTATAGTCATATCTATACCACTCACCTCCACTACCCATCTTATAGTTAGATGTCTTTTACCAATAGTACACATATACCTAAACCCAATAATTCACTAGGTAACTAATACTTTTCCTACATATTACATATACATACACACATATACTTATAAAAAATCATACATCCTCCCCCCTACAGGGCAGCAGCACCATACATATCACGATCCTACCTAGCATAGTCACCTTCATCACCACTCTTGGTAACTCCGCAAACCACATAAGCATTAGATCTTAAAGCAAAAGAATAAACTAACATCTAGTGGGACAATCTTCGGTAAGGTGACCCTTTCTCCCATAATACATGTATACATATAGAGGTTTAAAAGCATTCCTAGTAAAGCTTCCCCAGCTTCTTTTCCACCACCTCTCACATTGACCCCCAAGCTCCAATAAATCAGCTTCCACTTTAAAATACCGCATCTATAGTGCTTCATTTTCCCTCTTTAGATCCATATTTTTCTCTCCAAGGACTACTATCACTTCTTCTAGATGCTCACTTTCCTTTTTAGCTCAATGACCCATTGTGGTTCATTTTGTTCTGTAGGTTCTATTGCATGCACTATATCTCCAAAATTAGAAAAAGAATCAGGCATTGTCCTATCCAATAAGCATTGTCTCTTAGGCAACATCTATGCACAATAATAAACATAACATAATAATAAAAATTATCATCAACTAGATAATAATAATCAAATTCAAATACACACACACACACACACACACACACATATACACACACACACATATATATATATACACACACACACACATATATATACACACGTATATATATATATATACACACACACACACATATATATGTGTGTGTGTGTGTGTGTGTATTGAACATTTAAAAAGGAGTAATCAAACATATAGGTCATTAACGCAGAACTATCTTAATGATAGACTTTAATGACAATAAGGATTCATATGCTCTATGGTTTAACTTAGATGTCATACCTTTATGTACATTAAGTTTATGTATATTAAGTCTATACTAGACTAACTTACACTCTGATGCCACCTTTATCACACCCTGCCCTTAGAGTGTGAAGGTCTTAGGGCATAGGGAGACATAAGGTCACTTGAACCTATAGAATCCCTAATGTTATACTAATCTATACTAAAACCTATTATTTTATTACCCAAGATCATACCCTACAACACAGTATCAAATACCCAAAATATACCTAACATATACTATTTATATACCAAAATTTACCAATATATGACTTAGATACCAAACATATGCCATTAATATACATAGCCATATTCTATTCACACCATAAATTCTGTTTACTTAATATCATCATATAAAACTTAATTAATTACAAGCCATATAGTAAATAAATTCATAGTTTGTGGAACTAAAACCATATGACCATGGAGCTCTAATAGTTGACTTACGAGTTACATTCCTATCATGATCACAAAAATAAAATAATATCTATTGCAGCAGGGCAACTCCAAGTGCAGAAAATATCTTAAGAATTACCTTGATGGCTCCACTAGAACTAAAAATATTAACCACTAAATAATAAGACTAGCTTAGTGAGGAAGTAATAATATAATGCAATAAGCAATTTAGAATCCAATGGAATGTTCAATAAGACATATATGGTTTATTAAGAAAATGAGACCATTTAAGTGAATAATTTATGCCATATTCAGGTATAATAATTATTTAGCAGAAATAAAAAAATTAGAGATAGAGTGCCTCCCACATATAAAATTAGAGTGGCGGCCTAAGTCTTGCTCACTCATTAATAGTATACGTAAGATTGATCAAATCTTACGACTAGGATTACCCTTCTTAGCAAGGGTTGGATACGCTCGCCCTACCTATAGGCTTACCATATGCACATGATTGATGTATTACCCCACATCAAATTGGGGATTTTTGCTTTACAAGGTTATAATAATCATTAATCATTAATAATGATAAGTAACGTATAAAGTATTTATACACATGTATCTCAATGTTTCAATAGGATTTCAATTTCTATAATTCAAAAATGAACATAATGATTTCTTAAAAATTAGGCTGAGAGCCTTTTTGAATTACAAAGTTAAGAGATTTTCCCAATATAGAAACAATGGGGTAACAGTGGAATATATGATTAAGGTATATTATAATTTCATGTCATGGTCTCAATAAGATTTACATATTATACTATATTATTAAATAATCACCTCTAACTCCTTAGCTCCTAATTAGCCGAGATAGAAAGGGTGACTAATAATACTCATGTGAACCTTCCTTGCCTTTTCCTTTATCCTTTCTACAATTCAATGCCAATTTATATTACTACTAGTAGTGATGCCTATACATCTATTATCTAACTTAACTACTTCTAGTACTAACCTAATAACTATTAAGCTATAAAATAATCAATATTTCACTTGGTAGCAAATAAGACATGAGGCTATTTGGTAGCAAATAAGACGTGAGGCTATAAAACTTACTACATTCTTTTCAATCCAAACCACCAGCAATACTTTTTCACATCATGATACATCTTTGTAGCTCTTCGATGAATGCTATAGGGAGTTCAATGTGCTTCTTTCAGAATCCTCTCTCTCAATCCTTTTATATTTGGTACACATAACCAATCACCACAATAAAGTACCTCTACCTTCACTTAAAATTCAAGAACTTGTCCCATCTTCACATCTTCTTTAATCTTCACTAATTTGGGATCATGGTCTTGTAAAGACTTTATCTCATTAATGTGTTTTGGCTTCAGTTGAAAGTGAGCTAGTAACACTTAGGGTTTCTTCACTTCTAATTGCAACCCTTCATTGAACAATTCTTTTAATTCCTTTACAATTGGTCTTCTTTGCATTGGTACATAAGAAAAGTTACCCATCAATTTGCAACTTAGTGCATCTGCTACGACATCAGCCTTGCCAGGGTGATATAAGATCTGATAATCATAGTCTTTCAATAGCTCCACCCATCATCTCTATCTAAGATTCAAATTTATCTGCTTCATAATATATTAGAGACTTTTTTTAATCCATGTAAAGGTTGTACTTCTCCCTGTATAAATGGTGTCTCTAAATTTTTAGTGCAAAATAACTACCACCATCTTTAGATCATGGGTCAGATAATTCGCCTTATGTTTCTTAAGTTACCTCAATGTGAATGTAATAACCTTTCCATTTTGCATCATGACACATCTTAACCCAACTCTAGAGGCATCAAAGTAAATGAAAAATCCTCTCGTACCTTTAAGTAACGACAATACTAATGTAAAGATACGATAATTTTTCAACTTTTGGAAGCTTTCTTCATATGTTTCATCCCACTTATGTTTAATTTGTTTTCAAGTAAGCCAGGTCAATGGTGCAACTACTCATGAAAAGTCTTTACTACTCATGAAAAGTCTTTCACGAACTAATGGTAATAACCCACTGTTCCCAAGAAACTCCTCACTTCTGTGACTGTCATAGGTCTAGGCCAATTTGCTACTGCTTCTACCTTCTTGGGATCTACTTGGATTCCTTCCTTGCTCACCATGTGGCTACGCGGTCTAACTAGAATTCACATTTTGATAGTTTAACATAGAGTTGATGCTCCCTTAAAGTTTGCAGTACAATCCTCAAAGTGCTCTTCATGCTCTTATTCAGTTTTTTAGTACACCAAAATATCATCTATGAACACTATCATGAATTTACCGAAGTAAGGTTTGAATATACAATTCATTAAGTCTATGAAAGTAGCAGGTGCTTTGGTTAAGCCAAAAGGTAAGATGGTAAATTCATAGTGCCCGTATCTAGTTTTGAAAGCCATCTTGCAAATATTCTCACGATAGATTTTCAATTGATGATAGCTTGATAGGAGATTAATCTTTAAGAAATGTCCAGCTCCTTGCAATTGATCAAATAGATCATTAATCCTCTATAGTAGATATTTGTTCTTAATTGTCACTTTATTCAATTGTTTATAATCCATGCACAGCCCTAGTGATCCATCTTTTTTCTTAACGAATAACATTGATGCACCCTATGACTTGTCAAATAAATCTTAGAGCTGGATCTTCTGTTCCCTTAACTTAGAGGGTGCCATGTGATAAAGAGGTATCGATATCAGCTAAATGCCTGGTAGAAGTTCAATAGAGAACTCAATCTCTCTATCAGGTGGCATTCCCAGTAATTATCACATCCTATTTTCGGAGACATGACAGTCTTAGAACATAGGGAGACATAAGGTCACCCACGCCCGTAGAACCCATTCATGCATATAATGATCTTGCCTAAGATCATAGCAAACCTCATGCATTAACTTCAAAAAATAAACTTTTATAAAGGAAAAACCTTAAGTTACGGAAGCTAAAAATATACTTTAATACAAATCCACAGGAAAATAATAATAAGACTCCAAATAAAGTCACCAACATAATATTCCAAAATAAAGTTCCCATAATAACTCCTAGAGCGTTTAAGGACTCAACATAGTATGGTATTATTATAACTTTGACAAGGAAATTTCCCAAGCAGAGTAGGCAGTTTGAGCGATCACCTGGCCTCCTCATAATGCTCACTTGGAACCATAGAAGAAAGAAGGGGTGAGATAGATGATCTCAATGAGTAAACACTAGGGCAAATACAATAACACACTCATAGCTCATAAGTTATAGTTCATGATTCATAGTTTGTAATTTAGAAAGGTTCGCAAAAATCATACTTACAACATATAACACATAGAGTGAAGGTTGCTGCCATAATCACTCGAACACATAGAGGAGAGGTGGCATGAAACCAAATTTCAAATCCTATCACATAGAAAGGCGTGAAGCTTATTAGGCCCCATGGCTGGAACCTTCCCTTCTAGCTGAGGTAGATACACTATCCCTATCCATTAGACTCAGACCATGTGCACAGGTTTCGATGATTACTTACATTAGCACGAGGACTTCTGCATAAAGGGTTAAAGGTACCGTAGCTAGAGCTAATGGTAATCATATATAACAATAACATTTAAGGTGATAATAACTTGTATCACAATAGCAATAGCATTTTAACTTTTTGAACAAAAGATACAAGAATAGTGTAGTTCCAGAAAGAATACAAGTTAAGGCAATAATCACAAAGGAATTATCATTGGATAAACAAAAATGATTTTTGGACCAATTATCCTTTGGCAACCCAAGCTTAACAAAGAAATCCTAGAGTTTCATTTTAAAAGTAGAGAAGAACTTGGGTTTCAAGAATATCAAGGTACACATATCATGATAGCTTATATTTGTAACAATATCATAATGTTTACTCACCTTGTGGTTCCTTTGCTCCTAGCACTTATAGCCTTTGAACCTCAAAAACTCCTCAAGTTCTAACATAATACTGAATTCAATAGTTAGTATATATTTAATCATCATGCTATCCTATCCCATAATTACCCCATGCACATACAACATTCGCAAATACTTAAGTTGCACATAGATGTGCACTTATCACTTGCACATAACACGTTGACTTTAAAAGTCTTGCCCATTTAGCCTTTCTAAGCTCACATGAAAACACATTATAAATCATACTAATACTTTTCTCAAGTCAAGCACAATGTCATGATCTTGATATTAATTCACTTTAACAATCATCTTAGTACATTTAATACTTTCATACATGTCAGCTTATCAATAGTCTTTCAAGTGTCATGCCTATCTCTTATGCCCAATTCATTCAATTAATCTCCTCATCAATTCAAGACCATAAATTCATTATTGACTCATCATAAAACCTATTTACATATTACTCAATCACATTCACATTGCAATCGCAACATAAGATTAAGATACCTTAAGTATACTAAATTATCTCCAGCCTTGTCTAAAGTCATTCCTTCAACAACATGCAATTTATCTATTTATTATTCATACATACATACCAATAATCATTAAAATATATTACATAAAAATTATAGACACTGGGATAAGAATCCCTATGTAGGTCGAGTGCCCCATAAAAGAGAAAACTGAATTTTCTTACTTCTCGCACTTTCCGTCTATTACAGTAATATGTAGAAATATAGTTTGAACTAAGATTTTTCATGTAATCAAAACAAAAATCATTGTGGAACATGAACATGTAGGAATTGGCACATATATAGATCCATATGCTTAAAAAATTTCCAACTTTAGGTTTTAGGATGAAAAACCATAAGTTTTCTTTTCTGGTATTTTCCGGTTATTACAACAATATGTAAACATGTGGTTTAACTTATTATTTTTCATTCAATTACAATAAATATCAGTTTAGAACATCAATACATACAAATTGGCAGCCATAGGTATTTCTCATGCATGAAAATTCTAAATTTAGGGCCTAGAGTGAAAATCATGAGTTTTTCTTACTTTTCGCGCTTTCTGTTCATTACTATAATATGTAAACACATGAATCATTATTTCCCATCCAAACTTAACAACTATCAATCTAAAATTCCACCATACACAAATCAGTAGCCATATCAATATAAAACCATGAAATTTTCAAACTTTCAAATTCTAGGATGAAAACCTTGAATTTTCTTGTTTTCCAAAACTTTTCGGTCATTACAGTAATATGCAGAAATATGTTTTAATTCGATATTTTTCATCTAAACACATCAAAAATCTATTTAGAAAATAAATATGCATGAATCTCCCCCTAGTAGTGTTTATGCATGAAATTTTGATTTTGAGTTGTAAGATTCACCTTTAAAGAAATCACGTAGAAAGGTTGGTGTTTTCGGTAGAAAATTTGATTTCTCTCTCAAGAATTTATCTAGGCCAAATTTTATCAATCAAAATATGTAAATATTTAGTTCAAAATAATTTTCCCATGATTAGTTTCATAATAATCCAATAATAAATTGAAAGGAAAAGAAAAACTTGCGAAACGGTTGCGAAATTGCAAAATTTAAAAGTATTTTGTGAATTTCAGTAGAGAGAATAATTTTGAGAGAATTTTTCTGCCAAAATAATTAAATAACAAAATGGTGGCTGCTAGAATGAAGGGCTGGCTGAATTTTCATAATATATATGTAGAGTTTTGGACAATTTCTAAAATTACCCTTAATGAGCTAGGTTAGGAGTATTTTGGTGTAGTGGGCATTTAGGTATTTGGGCTTTTTATTTAATTTATGGGCTGATTATAAGTAATTCAAAATAATTTTTTTTTATTATTTTCATTAAAATTTTTCCCAAAATATTTATTTAAAAATATTTTAAAAATGCTCATAAAAATTATTTTATACTTAAAAATCACTTTGCGCATGAAAATTCAATTTATGTGAAATAAATATTTTTATGCTTATGCATTTCATATAAATCACTTATTTCACCATAATAATTTATATTATGCATATTAGAATTAATCTAACATGTCACATACTCATTAATCACATAACTCATAAATTTCCATAAAAACACACACTTAGACTTAATAGCTCTAAATTCAAGTAAATGGTCATGAAAACTCCTAGGGTAGGTGTGGGTTGTTACAGTAATTCTTTAGGAAACACATCAAGAAAATCTTCAATCACCCGTATCTACTTAACACTCTTGGGACTCTTCTCTACATCTACCACATGAGTTAAAAATGCTTGCTAACCCTTTCTAAGTAACCTCTTTGCTCTAATAGCATAAATGAAGTTTATGGACAAGTCACTTCTATTGCCCTGATAGCCTTGATTGAGATTCACCCAAATCATCTTTATCTTAAACATTAAGGTTGGACATATAGCCTTGATTAAGATTTACCTAAATCATCTTTATCTCTAACATTAAGGTTAGACAGATAGCCTTGATTGAGATCTACCCAAATCATCTTTATCTTGAATATTAAGGTTGGATAGATAACCTTGATTAAGATTTACCCAAATCATCTTTACCTCAAACATTAAGGCCGAACAGATAGTTTTGATTGAGATTTACATAAACCTTCTTTATCTCTAACATTAAGGCCGAATAGATAGCCTTAATTGAGATCTACCCCAGATCATCTTTATCTCTAACATTAAGGCTAAACAGATAGCCTTGATTAAGATTTACCCTAAATCATCTTTACCACCAACATTAAGGCCAGACAGATAGCCTTGATTGAAATTCACCAAATCATCTTTACTTTTAACATTAGGGCCGAACAGATAGCCTTAATTGAAATTCGCCAAGATCATTCTCGCATCTAATATTAAAGTTGGACAGATAGCCTTGATTGAGATTCACTCAAATCATCTTAACCCTTGCCCACTAATAAGCTAGCATGATTATTGTACCAGCTCTGCGTAGTGCACTAAACTTAGTAGATGTTATGCTATGGTCAAATGATGAGGGTATAAAATTAAGGGTTCACAATTGGCAAGTAAGACATGAGGCTATAAAGCTTACTACATCCTTTTCAACCCAAACTACCAGTAATACTTTTTCATATTATGGTACATCTTTGTAGCCTTAGGATGAATGCTATAGGGAATTTGATGCGCTTCTTTTAGAGTCCTCTCTCTCAATCCTTCTACATCCAATACACATAATCGATCACAATAATAAAGTACCTCCCCCTTCACTTAAAATTCAAGAACTTGTCCCATCTTCACATCTTCTTTAATCTTCACTAACTGGGGATCTCAATCTTGTAAAGAATTTATCTCATTAATGAATTTTGGCTTTAGTTGAAAGTTAGCTTGTAACACTTAGGATTCCTTTGCTTCTAATTACAACCCTTCATTGAACAATTCTTTTAATTCCTTTACAATTGGTCTTCTCTGCGCTGGTATATAAGAAAGGCTACCCATGGATTTGCAACTTAGTGCATCTATTATGATGTTAGCCTTGCCAGGGTGATACAACATTTGACAATCATAGTCTTTCAATAGCTCTACCCATCATCTCTGTTTGATATTCAAATCTCTCTGCTTCATAATATACTGAAGGCTTTTATGATCTGTGTAGATGTCACAAAGAGAAATATATTGTTTCTTCTTCTTTAAGACAAACAGTTGCAAAGAGGGAGAAAGAGAGAGTAAGCCAAAAGAGATTTTGATTTTAGAAAGAAAGAGGACTGGGAAGAAATGAGAACGATAGGTTTTATGTTGTTTTTTTTTTTTTTTTTCATTTGTTTAATTTTAATTTTTTTATTTAATTGTTTTTAATAGGTGGCTAAGAAAATGGGAAGGTAACGTGGAAGGTGAGGGTAAAGCAAGTAAAATGGACGCTGACGTGACTTTATTTGAATTAAAAAATACTTATGTGGCAAGTCTACATCAGCAGTCTGTTAGTTTTAACTAGAAAACTTGATAGAAGGACTTTAAAGTGCATTCATATTGAAGTTTATGAATTTTTAAGAAAGAAAATTGAATTGGAGAACCATAATATGTGTAAGCTTAAGTTCGAGGATCAATAATAAAGTTAACTCCTTATTTTATTTTTATCGGAAAAAAAATCTTAACTTTTCATCATTTATACTCAATTTTAATATAAGATATTCAAACTATATATACATTCACCATATATATTTTAAATTTTAATTCATATCCAACAAGATAAAAAAGAAATCATCAAAACCTTTTTTTAATTTTATTTTCTTGTTAATTTTTTAGAAGGGATTTAAATTCTTAATTGAGTTATATTTTTCTATTTGACTTATTATAGTCCATTCATTAAATAACAATAAACAATTAAAATAAAAAAAATGTAACTATAATCTACAAATCACCTATAATTTTATTTGATAATAGTTATTGAATACTAATAATTTCACTTTCGAGCATTTTAAATTTTGTATTTTTATAAAATTGAAATTTCAATTTTACTAATAAAATTTTGATTTTGTTTTGCATTGTTTACACATGTAATTAAATTTAGAAAAAATATGGTCTTGTTATAAATATAATGGAGAAGAACAAAATAAAAAATATAGAGAAGAGAATAGTTTTTTTAGATTTTTCATTCAATAGTATTAGGCCTTTTATATAGAGTACATAAGATAAAGAAATAGGAAGTTTTTCTAATAAGGAAAATACAATAAATACTAATATGAAAATTAGAGTATTCATATATATAGAAAGACATCAATCAAATCCTATAATATATCATAACACTCCCCCTTGATATCTTTTACAAAGAATATGCCTCGTCAAAAACCTTACTAAGGAAAAACCCTATGGGAAAAAATCTTAGTGAAGGAAAAAGAGTACATTATTCTTGTAGAGATTTATGCCATACCACTGCCTCGTTAAAAACCTTTCCAGGAAAACCCAATGGGACAAAACCTAGACTAAGAGAAAAAGAGTACATTACACTAAAATCTTTCCCTCATGAAAACATGATTTCTATTAAATATCTCTTGGTCGACACATGCCAATTTTGTTGACTAGCCTTTCAAATGTGGTTGTAGGGAGTGCCTTTGTAAATAAATCTGCCAAGTTGTTAAACCATATACTTAACGATGTTTAAATAATATCCACATATAATAATTTATTTATAGTACTCCCTTAGGATATTACTTGCGCCATGAATATGCCTCGTTAAAAATCTTACTAGAAAAACCCAGTAAGAAAAAACATAGCTAAGGAAAAGAGTACATTTCATGCACTATTTTATCATTGCACATATTGCCTCATTAAAACCTTTGTCCAAGAAAACCCTATGGGACAAAAACTTGACTAAAGAAAAAGAGTACAATCATATACTAATTTGCTCCCCTTGATGAGGACAGATTTTAACATAGCGTATACTAATCAATGAAATAATGCCGTTTAAATACCACACTAGGTAAAAACTTAAGTTGTCACTTAAACGAATTTGGTGGATATCTCTTCTACAGCTCATGTATATATAAGAATTTGGGTGAAGTTTATATGTTTACTTCATCACCCTTGATAAACCCACCTTTAATTTGTGCAACGCAAATTGCATTATTTTCAAAACATAATGGGAGTATTTTTAGTGAGGTACTTCAGGACCATAAAAACCTTTATAAAATTGCAGTACTACCATAAGTGAATACATAGCCAGTCTAAGATCTACCATCATGGAGATTAAGCAAATAACTAATATTCACATATAAACCAATGTCAAATATGAATCATAATATTAATAGTATATTGAAGATAACTTTTTATACCACTCTAATATCTCTTAGTATGTGCAAAGCTATACCTAGTTAAGAATTTTTCTTACAAATACAATTTCAGGCTTGATGCAATTTACAATATACATGAGTGCCCCTATAGCACTTGTATATGGTACTTCAAGATCAAATAGCTCTTTATTATCTTATTTAGGTCTAAAAGGGTTTCTATTCACTTTATATGAGAGGACCACTACTGGTATATTTAAGGGAAAAGATTTGTCACACAAAATTATTTAAATATATTTTCCACATAAGTAAACTAGTATATTAGGACTCCTTAGTCTTCAGGCCAATGTAAAATTTCATTTCCTTTATCTCGAACTCATTCTTCAAATAGAAACAAACTTCTTTAAGTTTGTTAGGAGTCACAATGATATTTAAATCATCAATATGTACTGCAATAAATTTACCATTTTATGGTCTTTTATGAATAGAAATGGACATAGTATATTATTCACATAACTTTATTTCAATAAGAATTTACTCAACAATTATACTACACGTCCATATTGCTTTAATCCATACATGGATTTTTGCAATTTGATAAAATATATGTCACATGTTTAATGTGCATTTATTTATGATATCTTTAGTCCTTTTGGGACTCTCATATAAATATTATTAATTTTCATAAGGTATATAATAAGCCTTTCTTTAACTGCCATACTAATTAAGTATCAAAACATGATCATTTCCATAATAAGAGAATTATTTTTCTCATAGTTAATGATAAAATGAGTCTAGCTCTATTTTAATTGCCTCATTCCATGATGATCAATCATGTTTATGCTAATATTTAGTTATACTTATAGATTCTATATCCAGATTTTCTCTTGAAACAACAAGAGCTACTATTGAGGCAAATTCATCATTGAATTTCTATCAACTCTTTCTCTTATATCACAAAAATAATTGAGATCTCATAGTTTTCATTTATATAATCATGAACTCTAGAAGTTATATATGGAGGATCTAATTATTCTGTTATTTTAGTCTGTGTCTTATAATTGGCTATAACTCTTTGGTTGAGATCTTACTCTTCAAGAGATTTTATGAGTGATGCTGCTTTTCTTTTTCGCAGATTTTTATCTTTAATTTCAATTTACTATCTATGCTTCTGGCGTGTGGTGAGATTGATTGATTTTCTATTTGTAATTGGAATCACAGTTGGGGTATTAGCAGCTGTAATATGAGACTATGTCACTCTTTTATCATCTATAAATACATTTGGCAGTTAAGTTGTAATTTGTTGCAATTATGTTATTTTGCGAACTTCTGGTTCACTCTGACTTGTATGTGGATCACAATTATTTAATAAATTTCGTGACATTCTTTAGCACTGTAAGTACTTTTCCTCCCCTTAATATCAAGAAATGTGCCTTATCAAAATAAATTCTTGGTCTCTTTTATAGACCCATTTTCACATATTGAGATAGTGATACTAATATATTCATGGCACAACTAAAAATTTGCGCTCATGTCCTTGTACAAGTTTCAAAAGAGAGTATGTATCATATACATAATGGCATTCATGCCAAACCTTCAAGGTTTAATTATTAAACTATAAGTTTAATGCTTGAACTACAGGTTCAATGCAGTATGTTGTGCATACATACTGGGGATAAAACAATAATGAAATAAATCATTATAATGCACAACTTGTAAAATCTTTATAAATTACTCTTTTAGGGAGTTTACATAAAATAAAGAATATTGAGTTGTGTTCTCTATATGAGTTGTTACTCTTTCAGAGTTTTCATGATCTACAAAATAATTTAGAGCATTCACTTCAGGGAATGCAATTGTACTAGTGGGCATTTTTTGATGATTCTCATTAGCAATTATTCTTTGCAACCACTAGGAGACAAATAATATTTATAAATTTTCACTTTTTATACTATTACTACAGAAGCATACAATGTATCATAATATCTTTCACAAAGATAAAAACATATTTGTAAGAAACAACTCAATATAAATCATTTAAAATCAATGCAAAAATACTTAATAAATAATTCACCAATACTTTAAACTAGTGTTTAAATTGAAAACATAAATCAAACTAAGGTAACTAAAGGAAACACATAATTTTAGGCATTTACATTGCCATCACCATTCAAATGAGTAATTTTTCCTTTAGGATTCTCAAAGAAATCTGACAAGTCTAAATATGTGATATCAATAGAGTCATCACCAAAATCATCATCATTTTTTGCCAAATTTGCTTCTATATTTTTGTCTTTCTTTTTCAAGGACTCTTGATAGAAATCAGCAAGTTGCTTTGGTGTACGATAGTGATGAGACCAATGCCCGTTCATGTCACATCGATAGCATTGATTTTCTATATTTTGCTTTGATCCATTATTCTCTTTCTCTTCATGATTCTTTCACTTCTAGTGGAAAGATGCATTATTACTTCTATGATCGCCATGATTGCTATTATTATGATTTCGGCCATAACCTCGACCACATCCTCGACCACGATTATGTTTTCATCTTCTTCCTCATCCAATATTATTATATATTGTCTTATTCAATTCAGGGAATGGAGTAGAACCTGTTGGACGAGTTTCATGATTTTTCAATAAGAGCTCATTATTTTGCTCAGCAACAAGAAGACATAAAATCAATTCAAAATATTTCTTAAAACTTTTTTCTCGATATTGCTGCTACAAGAGCATATTCGAGGCATGAAAAGTAGTAAATGTCTTCTCTAACATATCATGGTCAGTTATATTTTCTCCACATAATTTTAATTTAGAACTAATTCTGAAAACTATAGAATTATATTCACTTACAGTTTTAAAATCTTGCAATTGTAAATGCATCCATTCATGACGAGCCTTTAGAAGGATGACCGATTTATGATGGTCGTATCTCTTTTTCAAATCATTCCAAAAGAATAATTGATCTTTAACTGTCAAATATTCAAGTTTCAATCCTTCATGAAGATGATGACGAAGGAAAATCATCGCCTTGGAGCGATTTTGATGATATTCTTGATTTTCATCTTTCATTGTGTCTCCAAGACCCATAGCATCCAGATATATTTTAGTATCTAGTATCTATGATAGATAATTCTTGCCCGTGATGTCGAAGGCTGCAAATTTGAGTTTCGTCAAATTCGACATTGTCTATACAAAAAGAAGTAATATGTCAATTTGTATTATAATTAAATCAATCTTTTAAAGACTTATAGACAATGCATTTAGTTTTTCAGGAACATAAAATAACTCTTTAATGAATTGGGATACTATATTTTAGCATACTTAGTTCTTTAAGAACTTAGGCATTTTTCAAGAATTTATACCTTAGTTGTTTATATAATACTAGTGTCACACCCCGAACCTGAGGGCACTTGATCGACACTAGGACACGGGAAATGTACGTGGTTACCAGTGCCCGTAGTAAGCCTGACCTCACACAACCTAATAAACCATCCCACAATAGGTTTATGGCCCACACAAGTTAAGTACATCCAACCCAACATCAATTTAAAACAAAGCCACGCTGGGCTAATAACTCAATAATCTCATAAATATAATATCATTTATCATACAATTGGATTCTGCTCAATAAACAATATCTCAGCTTGAAATATACAACTCATCTGAATAATAAACAATATACAAGTACAAG
>CANTUT010001838.1:12500-39959 GCA_947687605.1 Reutealis trisperma | reverse complement strand
GTCAATTTCATTGCCTTGAGTTTGATTGCAGGGGCGCCCCATCTATAGTAAGGGGCCTTTTCAATAAGGCTCGTGCTAGGCGCTCACGTTTTTTGGCTTCCCTAAAATCGAATATTTTTTAAATTGGTAAAGACCCACCCCTTGTTTCAGTCAGAATGAGTCCCCGGGACCCCGGGACATTGGCTTCCGCCAACAGTGGACTATTAAGGATCGCATCCCGCGCATATTCTACATTATAGCCTGCAACTGATTCAGCTTCCGCTTCTGGGAGATCAAACGGAGCTCGATTAGTTTCTGCTAGACAAGAAATGAGGAACATAACCAATACAGGGAACAAGGGAATACCAGACCATATCTGCTTTTGCGCCATGACAATCTCACTCGAATTACAGGGACCTACACATATTAGTACAGTATACCGGGGTCCCCGGCCAGAACCACACGTGCAAGTTTCCCTGCATGTGGCTCGTCCGTGCTTTCCGAGGCGCTACCTGTGACTCAGCATGGGAGAAGGGGGCGGAATTGCACACTTTCGTGTTCAGAGCATTGTCTGAGTGAGTAGGCAGCGCCCACCAAGCAAAGCTTTCTTGAAGAGGCTGGGCTGTTTCCTTTTCGGCGCCCGCCTTTTCTTTAGGTGTTGGGGCAAGGCAAGCCCCAGGAAAGTCTAGGTTGGCTCCCAGCTCCATCTCGGCCGGCATCCTGCTCTCGAGGGAGTGGAGTCCTGGAGCGAACTACTCATTGCTGTGTTGCCCCAACCCAAGGAAGGGCATTTGGTGAGGAGCATTATTTTTAGGGGGGGGGGGAAGCGTGGTTGACAAGCCACTTCGAGGAGCGACTGGACTGGAGTGCTTTCATCAAATGATGCATGTGGGCTGAGCCATTCCCATCCCAAGTGGTGGCCCGATTCGGCCTGGCCTGGTCGGGAGGAGATTCACATAGAGACTACTGTTATCCGGGAATATCTTTCTATGTTAGCTAGCGGGGGCGGGCTTTCCTATGGTAGTCCCGCTGCGGCCTCTGCCGTCCGTCCCGTCTCATCTTGATTTGGCTATACTTGTATGTAGCCAGCCATGTTAGCTTCACATGAGAGCCTTTAGAAAAAGGCTAAAAAGGCACTCATCAGTCAGCTCGGCCCCTTTCCTATTCAGCTTTGCCGCCTATTAAGAGAATAGGTCTCGGCCGCCCGCCCTTATTCATCTATACTCGCTGCCACGCACGACCCAATAGGAACGATTTCAGCGCCCCTCTCCAGATAAGAAGCAAAACGCGCCATCACCTACAGCCCTTTCCTCTGCCGGGGACTTCCATGAAATGAAAACGGGCGGCATCGTCGTATGCTCGACATTTGTTGCCCTGGTTTATATCCCGGAGTACTCCTATGGCCGATCTGTCACCCAACCTCCTTAAACAACCTAAAGGCTTGGCCCCGTCCCGTTTGGAGTTGGAGAATGGGCCTTATGGCACGGCTTAGTCAGTTATTCTCGCAGTTCAGATAAGATTCGGACCGCCACTTCTCTGAAAGCATGGTTTTTTGCCTCCCTCTCTCCTACCTCCTTGGAGCTCGTCCATTCGTTGGGTGATCCCTTGCTCTCACGTTCGAGTGTTTGCTCGTCGTTTAGGCCGGTGAGTGAGATTTCTGCTCATTGCAGTCACCTCCGGGGTTCTTCGCACCTGGATAGTACCAAGACCCTTGTGCCCCGGCCCTTGATCAGATAAAGCTGCCCGCCCTATGACCCACAACTAAAAATGAGCCTTGCGACGAGACGCGGACATTCCCCATGCTGCGGTTCCCTCCG
This sequence comes from Reutealis trisperma, assembly GCA_947687605.1. Classification (NCBI taxonomy): domain Eukaryota; kingdom Viridiplantae; phylum Streptophyta; class Magnoliopsida; order Malpighiales; family Euphorbiaceae; genus Reutealis; species Reutealis trisperma. The sequence goes on along the minus strand of CANTUT010001838.1, from coordinate 38,163 downwards.
GTCCGTTCCCGGGTTGGGTTAGGGGAACATCCGAGCGATTGCCTTCGCGGATCCAAACGCGCTCACAAGGCGCACAATAAGAATAAGACCAATAGAGACTTCATAAGAAACCATTTGAGCTGCAGATCGTAATGCTCCTAGAAAGGCATATTTCGAATATAGAGGAGTGAAAGTTCCCAACAATCAACGAGTTGATCATACCCTTCTATGAACCGTACGAGCACGTCCTCTGTCACCCCCCATCGCGCTTACGGCTCTATACCCCAACCCAACTTGCTCTGGCCCCGGGTCCTCCCTTTCTATTCCTCAGGGGCGTGAATATATAAGCTCAAGTAAATGCTTGCACATTCTGTCTCGCCCTAAATGGAATGGCTCTCTTAGTTAGGCTGCGCCCCGACCCCACCCCCCTTTATGCAGTCAAAAAGGCTAGATGTACCAAGCTTTGATCTAGCCTTTTTTAGACTTTCCACATATAATATAAGCATACTTATCCTTAAGAAAAGTATAAAGCGAGCTATCGTATTGACATATTCTATTATAGTAATCTATACTTTTATGAATTCTATCTGGATAGATGTAGGGTTCTCCTTCGAGAAAGTCGCGGGAAAGCTTTTCATAATCGAGAGTCTCGGGGCTCATGTTAGGAAAGTCAGAGCTTTTTCATGCAAAATTTTTTTAATTGCTTCTCCAGAAGCGGCTGAAGTCGCATTTTAGGCGTTGGGAGGGCCTTCCCCGCCGCCTGTGAGGGAAGGGCATGATAAGAAGATCCCCTTGGTTCGGGCTGCGCCGCTGGCGGAACAGCAGAAGTTGCCTCAGCTTCATCCTCAGCGGAAGCCCCCCCAAAAAGAAGAGGTTTGAGCTTTCTCGTTCTCCTTGAGAGCCTCAAGATAGCTTTGAAATTTATCGAAGGAATCCGAGGTACCCCCTGGAGAAAGAGGGCTGACATGCCCGGACACCAGCTGGTGTACCTCCTCTGGTGATGAGTATAAGTACTGTTGACAATGTTCCGACCCCGAATGGGTAGACTGAGGAAGGCTGGATGGACCGGCCGGGTCGTCGCTTGGATTTTCCCGCACCGATTTATTTTGCACCTTCTAACATCGGAAAAAAGAATGAAAGTCACGCTTTGCATTTTTCAAATGATATCTACCAGCTTCTAACGATCAAAGTGATGAACAAGGAAGAAAGACCTAACCTACTCATCCCTTATGGACTGGATAAGTAAGCGGCTCCTACCTATCGGCGACGCCGGTAGATCCGTGCGTTGCAATAGCTCTTTCATTTTCAGATCATCGCCAAGAGCCCCTCCCACATCAATCTTCCTGCTCAGGAACATGGGGATTGCCCAAGTCCCTGAGCTCTTTTAGAATTTGCGGAAAAAGGGTAAAATTTCGAGTGCCCAAGAAGCGGTGGAGTCTCCGGAAATGGGAGAGACGTGAATCGATGTCGACCTCCCATTCCTCGGTCATCGCAATATCAACCGCACGTTGAACGTCTTGAGGATCCTCTAGGAAGATCCCCTTCCGCTCCAAAAGTGTGCGCGTTTTATTTACGATTTTTATTTGTTCTGAGTCGCAGGCATCCATGATGCCTTCCACTGCCTTAGTAAGGCGGGCATCTTCCTCGGCCGCCGATTCCTGCCTGAGATTGGCCCGTAAGCCGGCTTCCGGGCCCCCCACCTCAGCCGGATTCTGGATCCCCAATGGGTTTTGAGGTCCGGCCCCTTCCGCTCGAAGGAATGGTCTGACTGCATCGGCCAAGTCTCCTCCCTGCCTTGGATTTGGACTCGCCGCAGCCTCCTGTTCTTGGGCGGTATTGGAAGGCCCCGCTACCCCAGTTGGTTGACTGGAAGCTGCATTTGGGTGGACGTTAGGGGCCGCAGCTGTGGAAGGTGAGGGGGAGCTTCCCCCCTCTCCCCAATTTAAATATTGTCGCCAGGATCCGGAACTCGACGAAGTCGTAGATTCCTCCCCTGGCTGTACCATATGTGCTGGCATAGGATGTGGTGCCCCCGAAACCATGCAAGTTCCCAACAATACCGTTAACACACCTGAAAACCAAAAACCTATATTAGAATATAGATAGGTACGGAAAGAATAGCAAAAGAGGGAGGCCAAACAAAGAAGGGATAGATATATAATATTAACATAGCGAGAGCCACACATTTGAGTGATTTTACTAGAATAAAAACGAAAGAGATAGTTCAGACTAAAAAGTAGGAGAAACCCAAAAATGAGATGAATGGAATTAATAGAATAAGGCATCCCTCTCAAACGAAAGAAGGAATGGGCCGAGATGAGAGTGAGCACTGGAACTAGAATGCGTATGATAGGCATGGGCTCTTACCTTACTACTTGACTTGTGACGACCAGCGCGGTTGTTCGTATTTCATTTTCTTGACTTTCAAAGGCACATGCACTAAGTTACTTACGGAATCTCAAAGAGTCGTCCTGGAGTACAACGTTCGACTTGCATGTGTTAAGCATATAGCCATCCCGCTCACTCGATGACTAAAGATGTGTCTATACTTTCTTTTCTTATGATATTTCTTTTTTTTCCCTCGTAGTTCCTATGTCGGGTCAGGCAAGCTAGTATCAAGTAAGCTAAGCGCGAACATAAGCATCCATGGGCGAGAACTAGAACTGATAGGACGAATACGTGACCAGAGAATGAGATGGGAGGCGTTATTTCCGTGCTTTTATGCTCCTCTTATCCGCCCGTGCGAGAATTGCAATGCAAGCGGCGAAACTACTCAATGAGGCAGCACAGCAACAGCTCCTCGAATCTTGTGTTCGGTTGCTAACCACCTGTGCTGCGCAAGGGCCTTGTTATTTAATTAATTAATTAATTTATAGGTTATAGGAGAGATTAGGTAGATGAGGCAAGGAACGGATCAAGGAAGGACCGGCCAAGAATTCTAGTTTCCCTTTCTGTGGTTACTATGGATTAACTTCTTTCATAGGGGGTAGCAAAGGAAGAATAGCTATCCTTTCGTACCCTTGCAGGGGAATCTACTTCTGAGATGGGATGCCGAGAAAAAGCTCTTTTCGGGAACCTTAACTTAAGCCCAAGGGGAAGCGAAGTCACTAATTAGAGGAATGGCTACTAGTTTGGAGTGAACACCCCGGTTAAATGGTTTAGGAATTCATACCTGGAGAAAGGAAAGAAAAAGCACTATATGTAGGTTACACGAGAAGTTCTTGTATACCATACTTGTCTCGCCTCACAAACTCCCTTTCAGGGTCAATACCAAGAGAATAAGAAGAATAGGAATGATAGGTCAGTTCCCCAGTTCTTCCATTCCCATTTCGAAAGACATGGTTTCTTTCATTTAAGGCTACAGACTCGGCTTCTTTCACAGAGGATGTTGGGATCTGTCCTACAGGAATTTCCCTTGCACCGGTTAGAGGTAAAAAAATTAGGAGTGCTTTCCAGCGATTGTGAGAAAACTTAATTGGGAGTTTTCTTCCATTCATTTTCATGCGAGTTGCTCGTTTGAAAGCTTTTACTTTAAGTAATTGAAGCAGTCCCTTTGAGCCCTTAAGCCAGAGATTCTGGTAGGGCCGCTTGTCCTTCAAATGAAATGACTCCCCTGTCCTATGAACATTCCTATGGCTTACTATTTATTATAGGTAGAATAGGGAATATGAATAGTGAGTCGTGAGGTTAATATATTTCATACATGTAAAAGACTCTATTTTAAGTACAAGCCCCACCAGTTGCAGCAATGGCAAGGGCAAAAACAGACAAGTTTGAGAGCAAGATAGTCAAGAGAAGAGCAGGTTGCCCAAGCTAGACAGCTAGTGATCAAGCAGAAGTCTTTAAAATAAAAGGGGGCCAGAGTCTCTCAATTTCTATTTTTCTTTTAAGGCAACGGCTCACAGGTTTAGAAAAATTTTTTAATTCCTATAAGTTATTGGGTCGTCTAAGCACCTTTTTCAGTCTAGGTCCAATATAGTTGTTTCTACTAGCCAGTCCCTATATCTAATGGGGGAGTTTTACTATAACCCGCCTCTTTCCTGCGAAGATCTATCGAGTATGAGTTCCCCGCTGGAGTCGTTGATCCTCTAATATGATGGGTTTAACTAACTCTTTTTTTTTCTTTGATACTATGCTTTTATTGGCCTGTGTGAATATGAAGTCAAGAAGGTCTTTTGAATACCCCTTTTCAAAAGAAAGTTCTCCTTCAGGGAATGTCTGACCAGTCATAAGCAAGCTATGCTGCCCTTGCCGCCGGCCTTTTTCTTTCTATTTAGCGAGTTTTAATCTAATGGGTTGGTTTGGCCAGACGTAGATTCAGTTTTTTTCTTGCTTGCTTTTATTCTTTCTGCCTTGGATCGGGTTGGAGCTACTCAACACCATTTGACACTCAAAAAGAAAAAACTTTTCTTACTTAAGATATGAAACCGGTTTCATAGGCCACGTTGGCTAGGTTGATCTTTAATCATCAAATCACGAGTTTCATTCCATTTCTGGATCCCCTCATGAGAGTATAAAACTTCGCTATCTTATGCCCGAAAAGTGCTCTTCTTGAGCGATCCATTCTATGAGCGGGGCAGCTAGTAGAGAGAAAATCTCCATCTTTTTAAGCCGGTCCCATTTCTTTAATTAAAGCTTGTTACGATCAGGCTGAGATCTTGCCTGGAAAAGGCTTAGGTAGGGTCGTTTGGCGCTTCGAGGCTGTCTTCGACTCATAGAAGAAGGAAGCCCACTATTTTGTCTATTTTTTACAATAAAGTAAGGGACGGGAAGCTACTCTTGTTCATCATGCGCCTTGTGTGCTTTGTATTTTCTATCGCTTGGGAATAAACGATCGCGATGTAGCAGGGTCGTGATAACTCTCTTCAAGCGGATCAACAAAGGCGAGATCAGCTCACTTGCCCACCGACCCGTCTCTTATACGATTAAACTAAGTCCAAAAACTATATAAGAAGAGGAGACAGAGAGGTAGTAAGTTGCCCGCTTGTAGCAAGTTCTTACAGGACGTAGCTAAACCTTCCGAGGGACATCCTTCTATGTCAAAGAAATCTTACCCCACAATGTCAGTAGTTGATAACCATTATACGGATTAAGCCCGAGGCTTGGATAACAGATCTTAATTCCAGTATAAGCAGTTGATCTCTACTAAAGAGGGTAAGCGAGACATAGCCCAGAAGCTCATGCACAGATTGACGAGGAGATGTACAGAATGAGCATTTCCAAACTCATGTTTAACCACGAGGGAAAAAGACCTAGTTGAAAACAAGAAAAAAAAGCGGTTCCCGATTAAGAGGACATTGAATCAACGGTTAGCTAGGTCGTTAGACTCGTTACGGAGATTCACCCCACCTCATCAAGACTTACTCCTACATAAAAAATTGATCCTAAGCATCTGAGTCAGCAAGCGCGAACCTAGATCCTACTCTTTTCTTTTTTAAACCAGGAGGGAAGATTATACTCGATAGCTGTGCTCAAGCAACTAAAGGAAAGGGCATTCACCCGATCTATGACAACAAGGGATTGGACTGCTTAGGCGGCTTAGTAGCCTTTGCTGGAGTAAAATTCATTATTTAAAAGAAATTTTTGACATAAGTCCAAAGGAAGGAAGATTCCGTTTTCCAGGCCATAAAAAGCGATACCGGAAATGACTAAAGAAGCGAAGGTCTCGGAGAGACTGGTGCTTACTATCAGTCTCAAGGAAAAGCTTTTACGACTGCCCGGAGATTTTCTTAAGTGATAGCACCTGCTTAAGTCAGAGGGTCTTCGTGCACTTGAGCTTCTGTTCAAGGCGCAGAGGGGAAGATAGGCATAGAAGGGCTTGCACTATTATTAAGAAGGTCTGCCTGCTGCGATTGAGGAATGAATCGATCATTTGACTAAGATAAAATAGATCTTCCGCGGGTAGAAAAGCTCCGGTACGCTGGGGGATAGGTCGATTTACCTGGTCAGATCAAATAGATAGGCAAATGGTTTTCAAAGGGATCGGATCCAAGCCATCCGGACTTTACTTCCTTACTTGCCAACTTCTACTGCACCAGACGGTGACCGGCTCAATAGAGCACCTTTGGGCGCTGGCTCTTCGAAAGAAAGTTAGGAAATCAGTGACCAACAACTTGAATATGAAAAAAGGTTTCTTCTCTTATGATAATTCAATTATTACAGGACGTGACCATGTCTCCCGAGAATATCTCAGTACATATGGCGTAAGACGATTTTACACATCGAGGTCGGAATGGGATCGGATGTTTTCACGTCTTGCGATAGAATCCTGCAAAAGTCTCTCTCTGGAAGCCTGATCTTTTACACGTCGAACAGAATAGGGATAGTTGATCTTCGTACGCCAGAATCCGGTCACTACGGAGCTAGCCCTTCGGTGACGCAGCTTGCTGAACCTATTTCACCAGTCGCAATCAGACTTTCGACAGCTACGGCGCCGGCCGTGGCGCATCCCGCAAGGCCAAACGGGAAGTCATTTTAAGCCTCTTATTCCCACGCTCGTTGTGACACGAGAGGGCGGGTGCCCGTACAAAGGAGCTAGACAACGAGACCCACCGGTCCCTCGACTTCTTGATTTATCCTTAAAAGACCATCAAGTCGTTCAGCTCACTGTGATTGGACTTTGCGGATAAACACCACTATGAAATTCACTAATTCATCAAGCACTAGGCAACAAAATATATATATATCCTTATCAACATCAAAGCTCATCTCACCACCACGAAGCCGAAGCCGAAGCCGAAGCTGAAGCTCAAACCGAGGCAGAAACAAAAGAAGAAGAAAGAAAGAAGAAGCTTTAACATCAACAGAAACATCAACTTAAAGATAGGATTCAGAAGATAAACCAAAACTTAGCAGTTAAATATTTCTCACAAACAAAAAATATCTCACACACCATATTTGAACACAAACAATATTTTCACTTTCCACCATAAACCCTATAAATAATTTAATTTTGACTTTCCACCATAAACCCTATAAATAATTTGGCTTATATCCTTGTTAAGGGGCTAAAACATAACAAGGGCCTTGGTAACAGGGGACAGAGCGTCAAGGAGGTGAAGAGAGAGAGACCCAAAGTTCACCTACTTCCCGTCGATAGACCCGAGTAACGCATGATCAACTCTCTCTGTCGATCGGAATTCTTCCATTAATAGGAGTCTTTTCAGCGCTAGCTGCCAAAGAGAGTTGCTTAATGGAATCTAACTTCTTCATTTCACATTTTCCGTCCAACAAGAGAAAGTCTCCATTTGTGCGGTGGCAAAAAAGTGTGTTTTTTCTCTTACTATATTATATTAATAGTTGAGCATTTTGAATACCAAAATAGAGAAGTTCAGCCTTACTTTATAACCCTCTTTTCTTTCATTGATTTTTCTCATTCGCTCTTGCTTTTTCAACTCGAGAAAGTAGCTTCCTTTCATATTGAGCAAGAAGAATCCTGTACGCCTTTCTATCGGATGGATTATATCGATGAAGAAATTCTAAGCTACGTCGGCGAAGAAGGCTCTGAAAAAAAGATCTTATTTCCTTATCGGTTTGCGCACAACGACAGCCAAAAAAAAAGTAAGGATATGGTTTGATCATGGATAACATGAAAGGGAAAAAGATAGCCAGCGTCTTAGGCGCATCGGCTTCCTCTATTTTCTTCTCAATTCGAGCCACTGATAGTTTCTTTTCCCATTTCTCGAAAGGAGCACGTGCTTCAATTTGTCCATTTGGAGTAATGCAGCAGATCATGCCAAGCACTCTCATTGTGGATGAACGCCTTTTCTCTTGGCGCCGAATCTTTTCAGATTTGACCTGGAGCCCCGAGTCCTTTAGCGCCCCGGTGAATACCCGCGTCAATCGCGGAATATTCGCTATATTTTGGAATCCTAGAATCATGTCATCTGCATAACGAACATAGAAAAGGAGACCTGATGCTATAAGTTTGTCCATTCTAGCGTCCAGCGAATGCAGATGGATGTTCATTAACACCGGCGAGATAGGGCTTCCCTGCGGTATTCCTAGCGACGAAGAGGCGTAATTAAAACCCTCCTTATCAAGGATTGGAGTCCGAAGGAATGAAGAAATTAAAGAGATTACTTGTTCATTCTCAGCATCCAGACAGGAACGGAGCTGCGTTAGCAAGAGGCTATGCGGGATATTGTCGAAGCAACTCACCACATCGCTTTTCTGCAACATAACGAGAGAGTTCCAAGATCGAATTTCGTTGAAAAACGAGATATAGCCACGTTTTGGGCGAAAGCCGTGCGACGAACAATAGAATTTTCGCTCAAAATTCTCTCTAAGAAAACGAAAAAGGCTTTTTAATAATAAAAGATCGGAAGGGTCTGGTTGAGTTATTGGACGGAGGCGACCACCAGATTTGGGAATCAAATAACGATACATCGGACTAAAGGTGTATTTATTCTCAGAAAGTAAACCTATTATTCTCAAGAGATCTTCTTTGGAATGAAGCTTTTGGTACCTAGCGTTTTCTTCCCAGAGATTTTGAATATGTGTAAACAATCTTTCCATGGGAGCTTTCTTCCTTCTTTTGATTCCCTCCAGACAGCTCCGTCAAGCCTGTATGAGTAGTGAAGAACTAAACGGGATGTTTGTTGTTGACCAACGGAAAGCATGGGAGTCTTTTTCCTTCGATCGGAATACAAATAAGATCAGAAAGGCCATCATTAAGGCAAACAATGCAATAGCTTCTTAATTCTCCTTTTTCAACGAGGAGAGTACGCTTTGAAAAAAGTAGCTCTGCTCGCCTTCAATGGTTAATTCTTTTAAGACCATTAGAAGGCGAGCCATGTGGCGCCAATTTAGGCGGTCGTACCCAAATTTCTTTTCCATAGCCTCCTCTAGGAGAGTACTAAATCTTTTAGTTTTCGTTTTTTCTTCTAAAGCGGCATCTGCTGTGCGCTTTAGAATTTGACGAAAGAGCTCGCGAACGAGAGAGTAACCGCAATCCCTACAGTTTTTTCCTATTTCTTGTCTTTTTCTTTTATGAGGATCGCCCTCATCATCGGATCCCCCAAAAGCTGTTAGACTCCGCTTTGAGGATTCAAGGCGTCTTTTACTGGAGCGGGAGGACCCCTCCATCATAGAAATAAGAACAAGAAGTAGGACCAAACTGAGAGTTAGCATAAGCAAAGATGGATTTCGCGCCACGGAATGGATCAAAGAACTAAAGACATTACCAATATCTACTGCAGCTCCCGCACCGATTGATTTAGCTCCTTCTAACATCTCTACTTCCGAATTCTCGTCACCGTCACGCTTTTAACATTCACGATTTTCTCTTCTTCCTTCCTCGTCGATTCTTCTTTTCGTTCCTTTTCTCTTGATCAAAAGCACCCAGCCGGTCAATTGTTTAGACCTAAAATATCCCCCTACCCTAACCCCGTGCTTCTTCCTTCAGTCAGTCCTTTCTTCTCTTATGATATTTCTAGTTATCGCTCATAGCATAGTCCTATATCTCTTGAATCTCTCCTAGTGGGCGATCCCGTTGTTTGGCGTGGCGGTTTGAATTTATCAGCAAAGCAGCACAGTCTAATTAGAAATAATCGTTTGCAAGGCATGGGCTATCTAATAGGGCATTATACATAATCCGCTAACTTCTTTTCCTCATTTCATAAAGTCTTGTCGTACTATGTGAGTCCTCGCCATTTGATAGGACCTAATAACTACCAGCCCAAGATTATCAACTTGGGATGAGCTTTTCCAGCCCAGTGAGGCTTCGCCGTAACATTACCTGGCTCCAACTACTTATGAATGAGTCAGTGAGTGAAGTACGGATTGAGGACTAAGGTGAGTACGTACAATCAGTAAGTGCAAGTGTCTCCGTTGACCCCACACACAACTAAGGCAAATGAAGAACAGTAGTTCGCAACAAGCTAAGCCAATCCGCCAATCGAGCAGTCTAGCCAACCGTTGCTTGCGTTCAAGCCGGATCCAACTGATCCAAGCCGGAAGAATACGACGATATCACTGCCTCGTCACCGAGCGAAGAAGCAGGAACCCGGTTTGAAAGAGTCCTTTTTATGAACTCACTCCCCGTCGGTTTTTCCCACTTTCTTGTCAAAGTGGACTAACTAACAGCATCTTTGCGGAAAGCGTTCAGACTTTTCCTTGCGCTGCTTGTAACGTTATTAGTCTAGTCTGGTTGTCATGACTTTGCGTCTGTGTCAGACACTTTATGAACTAACAGAGAACAAGGCGGCTACAGGAGACGGGAGCTACCCACGCGAGCCCACCATCTTCGTTCTGAAGCTTAAGAAGGATATCGAATGTATCGAATTTAACTAATTGCTTATTTTCTATTATAAAGGTCTTGGCACTGAATAAAGATCGGATTGATCGAGAAACCTTTCTGATTCCTGCCCCCCATATCTACGATTATTCACCAAACTGGTGTGGATAGTTTTGGTAGTTAGAGTCAGTGAAGCAAAGTCAGCGCGATTCTACGTGTACCCGATGGAAAGCCCGGAACGGAACGGAAAGAAGAGTATCGGGATGATGAAATTGTCTAATGACAGCAAGTTGTAAGCAAGCACCCGGTCTAGTTTCAAAAGTAATAAAGTTTCTTTTTCCATGGAAGGTATTACGTCACGAGAGCATACTCTTTATAAAGGAAGGGGATTTCCCTTCTACTTTCTCTTATTCAACCACATTGAATCGTAAACAAAAGAAAGTTTTGCCTGTACGAAGAAGGAATAGCCTTTTTTCTACATCAGTGGAAAAACCTGCTTTGAAAGGAGGGAGGATTTATATGGGAAGTCATGCTCAACCTCTCTTTGCTTTCGTTACAGGGACGGCGCTAGGAAGAATGAAAGAAGGAAGGCCAGCCACTAGATGCACTTTTCCGTCAAAGATAAGACAAATATAAGAGAGAGATTTTCTTGCCTTAGTAAGTTTCCCTTATTCTTTTTTCATCTAAACTTTCGATAAAGCGAATAAATCCCATGGAGAATTTGGCTACGTTCGAGCTAGTAAGTAGAACTAGCTCCTTTCCTTACTTAAACCTTAAGCGGTAAAAAGTAAGGCTAACTCTTAGGGAAAGATTCTGCGGTAAGGATGGAAGTCAATAGCAAAAGTGGGAAGAGATACCATGGATGAGAGATCAAACTCCAGTGCTAGGAAACTTCCGATCAAGCGCTTCCAATCTTCCCCAGTTGAAAGCTTCTACGATTGTTTAGAGAATATCGAGGACAACACTACAAGCATTGCTGAAACCTCTAACCTGGATGAGACCAGAAAGACAGGGGCAAAACTTCTAGTCGGCTCACTTCTATTAACGGGTTGCTTGTTATTAACAGCTGGCTTTTCTTGTTCTTGTTGTTCTTATTCCGTATGAAATGATGAAATCAGAATAAGTCCCATGGGACAAATCAATAGGAAATGTTATAAATTGACTGAAAGCGAAGAAGAGGCCGGCTTTCTCTCCGAAGTATGTACTTTCTTTGCCGCTTCGCTTTAGGAACAAGAAGGTTGCGTTGCTGTATAACCACATAGCTTGCCCCGAAGCTATGGCATTAATAGGCAGGGCTTAGCGGTACAGTAGGCAAGCTGTTGAATCCTTCGCAAATGTTGCAACTACTTAAGGCCTTTCGAGCGAGTCTCCTCAACATCAGAATGGAACTAGCCTAGCTTTTCTATCTCCATCCCTTCCAGTACTGAGTGATTTATTGCAGCAACTTATTGCTGACTTGAGCATGAGCCAGGGTACAACTTATTCTGCAGTTATGCTAATACTGTGCATAAGGCGTCAAGTACTCCGCTTCGCCCCTTGTCTGTCAGTTCATCTTCTAACGTGTCGAGACTTGGCGCCTATTATGTATGTGTTTAAAGCCCACTTGCCGACTCGGGCCATGGATACCTTTATTTTACCTTCTTTGAAAGATTCCGATGCTCCTTAACCCTTAATTCAGCTACTCCCCTTCGAGTACGAATTGCATTACCTACTTTATCCTTCGTAGTGATTTGAGACTTTCTAGTCGAGGCCAGACAAAACCAACCATTGCAGCTAGACAGCCACCACTGCATTCCTATGTTTTACGGTCTTTAGCGACTACAGCCGATCGACGGAAGGCATCTCTGATCTACCGATTCACCACTGAACGGCTTTGGCTTTATTCTTCTACTCGACCGATATAGTAAAAGATCCGTATGGTCTTGTTCGAATGCCCTTAATTTCACTGAGATCACCAATTACGATTTCGCTTTTGGTAAAGTAAGCTAAGCGAAAGCCTCTCTGCAATGAGGGAAAGCTACAGAAGCTGGCCTTACTAGATAGAGGGCAGTCCCGAAAGTCCGATTTCTTAATTGAATAAGTCAGGAATCAGACTATGGGTCCCCTAAAGAATGAATCTCTTAAAGGGATTCTATATGAGAATGAGGGATTGCCAGCATAAGCAGTAGTTTCACCAGCTTTGAGTTAGGAGCTCAAGTTGGAGTTCCTTCTGCCCGATCGGCTTTCCGTCTTTTCCCTTTTGGGAGGCTTTGACTTCTTCTGCTGGCGACAGAGACTAGGAATAAGAATGCTGCAAGAGGTGACTAAGAAGGGTATTGCATCCGTCTTCCCTCACCTGCATCTTCAACTAAAAACCGGATAGAAAGATTAAAGGCCCTAGAGGAGATATAGAATCGAGTTAGTAAGTCTCCCCCCCACCATCTACCCTCCTCAGAGGCTTTCTTTGAGCGCTAAGCTTTCTTCCCTTCGAAAGTCAGGGTTGTGCTACTCTTCCTTCGCTGCTGGATTAAGGCTAAGTGAGTCTTCAACAACCTGGCTTTAGCCCTTCGCTGAGCTCCTTGCTACCCGAGAATGAAAGAAGATATGTGACTTTGAAAGAGTTTCATCGATCGTCCCTTTACTCTATTCCTGAAAGGAAGAGCGGGACGCCTTGGCAGCAGCAAAGCAAGACAAATCGCCTAAGGGTGCACTAAGAAAGATTGCTACAACGACAAAAGGAAAGAAAATATACACCCAGAAGAAATCGTAGACCGGAACTGCCCTCTCCTTTCTAACCTTTTATTCCGCTCGTGGACTTTCGACCTCTCTGTTCAGTCGAGTGGCTTCACACGTTCGTTGGTCGCCTTCAGCTTATGCTCCTTCAATCCCTGAGTAGCCCTTTCTTTCTCTTCTCTAAGCGTAAATTCAACTCTTATTGCGTCTTATCTCTAACCGTATACTTTTTCTTCTTCTGTGCTCGCTTCGTAAACTCCAAAAGAGTAGGTAAGCAAAAAGGTAAGCAAGCTTAGGCTAGTAGGCATCTTAGGCAATCCATCCAATGGGAGAAAGCTTCCAGGCATTTCAAGTTAAGCGTATCCAATTGTAAGTTAAAAGGTAAGCCCATCAAGTTACAGCAAGGGAAAGAGCCATCCAGTGAGCAAGCGGCAGGTTTTTCTTTGAATGCGTTAGCACATTGCGGCAGGATAGCAGGCTCAACGGGCCTATCCATGTAATAAGACTTCCAGTAATAAAATTTATAGTTAAGGGTAAAATAAGTTCTCCCGGTAATAAGATAAGTATCATACCTTTAGTTGGAGTTGGCTTCTATCGAGTTTAATTTCTTGCGAGCCTGTGCCAATTGTAGTTGCTTTCCTTTCAGCAGGCAGGGATTTTATTGGCAAGTAGGGAGCTAGGTCAATCTCTTTCTTTTCTTTCTTTCCTTGGTATGGATATATCTATCGGTCTTAGGGGGGATATAGCTAAGAGAGTGTTCCGGAAGTTTAAAAGCTTCTAGTAATCTTAATCTTTCTTTAGCTGTAATAGATGGATTTTCTCTTTCCCTTAGATAGTTTCCTTAGGCGGGGATAGGCCTATCTAATGTTATGTAATAAAAAAGCTAAGGCTAGGGCAGGCAAAGGTCAATGTAATCCATCCTTTGAGTGTGCCAGTCTAGACTAGCAATCTCTTTCCAGCATCCAATCCAAGGGGAAATGCATGAGCAAGCCAGGTTACAGGGCAGCCAGTGGGTAAGAGTTCATTTTTAAGTGAGTTGTTGATAGGGCCTTTCTTGGTTTGGTAAGGTAAGACTTTCTATATGACCAGTGCTAGTTCCCTTCCTTCCGTCTTTCCTGGGGTTTTCTTGCTTCTCTCGTCCCTGGGGGTTTGAGCAGTTTCAGTCCTAAGCTAATCCCCTCCTGATGCAACATCAGTCACTCTTTCTCTAGTATACGCCCTGCCCTAGTCAGCAGGTTTCTTTTCTTTTGCTTAAGCAACTATTCTGACTTAAGTGGAAGTTTGTTTGGAGGGACTCCAGTGTCAGTACGAATCTAGTCTATGTCGATTCAGCCAAGCGAATAGGTCCAGCTTTTAGGGAGCGGGCCATTGTAGGAGAACTTATAATGTTCTTCCGTGTATGACTAGTTGCTAAGCCCTATTTCTTTTCTTGTTGTGTTTTGAGTTTGAGTTCGTTCCTTTACTTTTCGTTAGCACAGTGCCAAAGAGTTGGTCAAGTAAGCAAAATGCCGAAGGCTCGGTTTAAAAAAGAAAGGCTTGGTTCAATAGCGTAAGCACACTTCTTATTCTTAAGTAAGGACATCATCAATTCTTTCTGCGAGCGAGCTAGTTGCAAGCCTATGAGAAAGGAAGCCTGTTCAATCCACTTTTAATATGAAAAAGACAGTGTATTGCCAATGTCAGTCAATAGCATCTTCTTAGAATGAATTGTGACGATCCCAACTCTATATGAGTGCTTGGACGAGGAAGTCTCCTATTCTGAATGAGGTAAGGGTGGGTTCGACCGAAGCAGCCTTTCTCTTATTATACGATACCACTCGCCATGGATGGTACGATTCCAAGAGACAAAAGCATATTCGGTTAGCTACTTAGGATGAACCACACGGAGGCGATCTCGAACCCCCATGAATCTTTTTTGCACTAGCTTCTGTAAGCCGTTCTGCTCTTCCATCATCCGCAGTTGATGGTCTTGTTGAAAGAACTGTTCTTTGCCTATCAGCAGTTAGTGAAATAAAAGATGTTAGCAATAAAGTGATCGTAGCTGTTCTGTTCATGGTGGTTCAGGAACTTAAGAAGATTCATCCGCTAAGACCAGCCCCATATTGCGATAAAAAAAAGGACTAAAAACATTTATCCCAAGGGCTTAAATCGGCTTCACTCGTTGATTGCCCACGAAAGAATATCGCTACCTTTCTATCTTGGCTAAGTCGCACATCGGTGGTCGATCGGTGCTCGCTTAAGATCTCTTCTGCCCCATAGCCCCACCTCTCAAGCACAGATTCTATGCTCTCCAAATACGTTTATCTGTTCTTTTGTTTGTGAGGGCGCTTAAAAGCTTTTCATTCTAGGTTGGTTATTCGACAGGGAAAAGGGGAGTTGGTTTGACATAAAAGCACCCCCGAAGACCGAATATGAAAAGGCCCCTAAAGAGTTCTCTGCTAATGTATTCACAGGGGGCGGCACATTATCCCAAAAAGTGTCCACCCTTAAGCTTAAGAGCGCCGAACTTAAAACAGTATTCTCCTGCTCAAGCTCCGCGTCGGCATCAACATCAAGTCTTTACCTTACAACTACGTGGAAGGTAAAGACTTGAGGGCAACATCAATCAATTCAAAAGGGTTCACTTCACGCTCTCTACCCCAAGCACCTCCACCTCGACACCCGACCTCCCTATCCCGAGGCCTACAGGATGATGAAAGATTTTATACAGCACCTAAGTTATGAAGTAGCTTCGATCCACCCATCAGGGAAACATCTATCTTTTCTAGGCTCAAAACGTATTCTTTTATCTAAAAAAGACATCCTTACCAATGGAACTCTGACTTTCTTTTCCTTAGGATGGACAGAGGAATTAAATTGACTTCATCTCAACTTGACCTCTTAGTTGCTCCTGAGAGAAGACCGAACTAAAGGCTTAGCCCGGGAACTGCTTCTTTTCGCTTACCTACACCGCCCTTTTATTATCTTATATAGATATAGTCCCACTCTTCCTACTCAATTGATCAAGTAGTTCGTTCTATCTTCGTATGATCTAAGGCCTGATTTTCTATTTCCCTGTAGTGCGTGTTCATCGAGATGCGAGATTGGATTGATTGACAAAAGCGCTTGGCCGGGACATACAATAGAGGAGAGCTTCTGTGCCACGAGAGTTTGCCCTTATTAGGCGCTTTCAGTAAAGTAAAAAAGTGAACCTCTTATAAGAAAGGAAAGAGCAAGACCAAGGAATCCGTCCCAGAGCCCTCGTCGAGTCCAGTTTCTCCTCCTAGACTCAAGTCCGTGGGGCACAAGCCCAAGAAAGGTATCTCCTTTTCGATCTTTCGTTGTTTAACTCACCTTTTCCGCGGCCAACTAATGAGTTGTTTTTCTATTTTTTAGACAAAAGTGCTAAACCCCCCAAAGTCCGAAATGTCTTCAGTTAGGAGAACCCGAGCTACCTCGAAGCGCACAGCTGCAGAAACTGCCTCTGCTTTGATTAAAAAAAGGAAAGAATTATAAGGCTGGCGAAGCGTCTGAGCCTCTGGAGGTAAGTGAGGGAGAAAGTGAGCTGGCTGAAGCTGAACCATAGCCTACTGAGAAGGGAAAGTAAAATCCTGAGACTGAGCAATCTGGAGCTACTGGGCTAAATTCCCCAAGCTCTCAAGAAGCTAGTGAAGAGGAATGAATTCTGACCCTTGCTGTGCTGAGCTTGCTTGGCCACTTAAGGTTTCGCATCGAGATAGAAGAGGTTCGGATTGAATGAATCTACTTTTCTTTTCCACGCTTTCTAATAAAGAACAAAAGCTTTTTCCGGTTCTAACAGGCTAATGTTCACGTCAGGGTCCGAAGGAGATGTGGTTGCTTATACTTGTTTTTTGTCGAAATTGGCTTAGTGTTCAGTCTACCCCTTAAGTAGAAGATCGAAAAGAATTTGTCATTCCACAAGAGGCGGAACATCGCTTTCCCTTATCCCATTACTAGGGCCGGACGGGATCCCGGGCCCTTTTAATGTGTGATATTATGGGTCTGGGCTGCGTCAGGATTTGCAGGATGTGCAGTTGCGCATCCAGTAGCAGGGGTGTCGCTGATACGCTGTTTGGTTGACTCTATTTCTAAGAGCAGGGGATCAGCGACAACCTTCCAAGCACTAGAGAGTGGCAGCTGATATGCGAAAGCGCATATCTGACTGCCTGAAGGAAAGGGACGAAAAGCCAATCAAGCTAGGAGGGAAAGGGATGGCAGTAGCTCCGGTGCTATTGACTCAGCTATTACAGAAGGAGTTGTGAAAGAAAAAGCGGCACATTCATCTCACTCTAACAATTTCTTTTTATGTTAGTTAGGCTTTTGCTTTCTTGTAGTTCTTCCCTTTACATCTATCTCCAAAACAAGCTAAGCAAAAAGGACGAAAAAATTTCGTATATAAAGAAAGATGTGGACTGGAGACAACCTATTGGTGAAATTCCTATTTCACGTCCTATTCTTGCAAAGAAAGAACTTAGACTACTACTGCTACTAGCACTAGAAAGGGTCCGAGCGGAGCTAAGCAAGTCAGTGAGGGGTTTACTGGCCGTAAAGGGCGAACGATACAACAAGTGCTGTTCTTGCTCTTTCCCCTTTCGGGGTTGGAATGGTATAAATAAGGTTATGCTGGGGGGTTGTATACGATACGGTGGTTTCAGTGATAATAAAAGCCGTACGGTTCTAGCAAGCAAGTAAGCCAATCAGTGCTGCTGTTCTGTTCCTCAAGGTGGTTCAATCCCACCCGATAAAGGCATAGGCGGCGATACAGTGATAGAAAGTCCTTCCTTCAGTCCCTCAATCAGGCCTTCATTCAGCATCATTCAGTGCCTTAAGTCAGAAAGTAAAAGAGTACGAATACCAGCTCTAGTACTAATACCAGTACCAGCAGCATGGCATTCAGTAAACAAACTACTCTCCCAAAATAGACTAGCAGCTGCAAGATAGTCAGTCTCTTCCCCCCGCTTCATTCATAAGTAAAATCGCTTTCTCCGGGACTTTCCCTTAAATCAGTTAACTAGGTATGAGAACGCCCCCATTCTAGTCTATAGTAGGCCTTCCGTCTTCTTTCAACCCTGAAAAAGTTCCAGTGAGACCAGCTTCATCAATAGCAGGGTCTTAGCTTAAGATAGAAAACTAAAGGTTGCACGTGCTTGGGTTGGGATTCTTTCTTATTTATATATAGCAAATTCCTCGCTGGCCTTGAGCCTTTTGCCTGCTTCTGCTTCATCTGCAGATCGGATTCTCAGCATCAAATCAATAAGTCAGAGCTGGGCTCGGTATTCACTCACAAAGAAGTTAATCCTTAAGTCTAGCCTTTTGTTTTGGCTTAATTAAGAGTTCTTCCTTAGCTAAAGCTTAAGCAAGTAAACTCCCTTTCGTTATCACTCGATCTCCCTTTGGTCGCCTTACTTAGAAGCCAGCAAGTTTTCACTACCTTACAAATGAGAAATAGAAGAGATAAGCTAAGCAGGCAGGCAGACTAGGCCACTAGCACTTGATGAGTTCAGAGCGATGAAAGAGCATTTTCGGGAGAAGGAAGGGCAATTGAGACCAGGAAAGAAGGCATTTTACTGCATTTGAAGGTCACTAGTTAAAAGACTATTGTATGAGGATTCGATCACAGTCCCTGTGTAAACGCAATCTTATTCTCCACTTCTTCACTCGGATCGGATATTTACCCTTTTTTCTGCCTTAGCGCTCCAGTGGGAAACGAATTATACTATGGTCTCTTTAGGCTTTTCTTTAGTCGTCTCAATATCTCTTCTAGTCACATCCAATTCAGTCGTGTAGCGATAGTCTTTCACGAAGGCTTCAGAAGCCCTTCTTTCGATTGACTCCGCTACTGATACATATGTTGTTATTACATTGTCATCTGCAACCAGCCAGTAAGTAGAGATATGGATAGAGGGGACAGCCTTGTCGGCAACTAGACTACTCATTTAGCTCTTTATGTCCCTACAAAAGGGGCATACCAACGAAAAAAGTCCTCACTCCCCATTCTTTTTCTTTCCCCTGTCCCGACAAGTACTCGTTCTATTCCGAGTAGGAGCGAGAAGTGGCTCGGTAGGGATGCTTAGGATTCAGTCCGCCAAAACGGGCATACTTTTACTCCCGCATGGGTGGCCCTCCTGACGGCGGCAAAGAAAGCGATTCCTGGCTCCTATCATCAAACGTTCGAACTCGCTGTGTTAAGCATAAGGACCACCCTAAGAGCTTATTGGAGAACAGTAAGATAAGAAGGCATTCTCTTCCTAAGTGACATAAAAATCCTGCCTTGTAAATTTTATTCTTTCAAAAGGCCAGGAAAAGGAATCAGTGCCAAGCTTAAGAGCTGATTCAAGAGCTAAAGATTACTGATATGACATTAAGAGCTCCAAGGCTTACAGCTGCTACGAGAGAGGATAAGATCTATATTATCTTATTACTTCTTTTCTTTCTAGCTCTTAGTAAATTTATAGTTGGGCTTCCCTCTCGGTGAACGCAGTGACACCGCTTACTATAGCAATGAGCAATGGATGATTGAAGAGTTCTAAAATCTTTTACAAGGATAGGATCTATTAATGTCACACCGGAAACTTTCCTTTCACATCTATCTCGAACTTTAACTTTAATAAGGGTTTTCATCCCAGAGCTCTTAGGCAAAGAAAGTCAAGCAGGATCGGATTCAGTTCCCTTTATAGCGGCGGTTCCTGATTCAATTAAAAAAAACCGGAAAATCTCTTTCTTAGGAGTGCCTACTTAAGGCTAAGGCAGCGAGTGAGCCGAGGAGAGGGAACTCCATACAATAGGTAGCGAAAGGCGAGAACAGCGCAAGGGTAAATGCTCTTTTTGAGTTGATGGATCCGTTTTAGATTAAGAAGAAGAAGTTGTTGGCGGAAAAGCTACTAGTCTTGGAGTGAAAGAACCTGGTAAGTCCATCTTTCTAGGTTCGATAGGACCTGGTAAGTCCATCTTTCTAGGTTCGATAGGACCTGGTAAGTCCATCTTTCTAGGTTCGATAGGACCTGGGAATCCCCTTATTAATAGAATCGAACCCGGAACCAGAACCATTCCCTGCATCTGTATCTTACTCATCTTACTTTCATCTCGAAAGATCAGATATCGTTACTCGAAGACAGGGGTGGGACAATCCACGGTAGTGGGACTTCTTTTACACAAACTCTATCTCGTTCACTGACTATCTTACTGAAAGAATAGTGAAGTGACCCATTCGGGATGGGGCACAAACGAATAGGAATAGCAAACAGTAACCATTTGAGGTTGATCCCTTACTCGTGAGGACTCAAAGCAAAGATTATTCCTTCAAGCAAGTAGGTCAGTCCAAGTAGTCAGTCAAGTAGGCTTAGTGCCTAGTCTGCCGACATTACTCTCCGTTGAAAACATCCCCTAAGGGGAGTGAAGGGATTCTCGGAACGACTAGCAAAGAGGAAGGATTCCATTTCTTTCTTCGTCTTAGTACCTGCCTTACCCAATTCCTTACTCGGCTGGGGCAGGTAAAAACCTAAGTAGGATCCCCGTATCCAATCCCGCTTTCTCAAGCGAGTAAACAACATCTCCTGCTACAAGGCATCTATCTGCATCCCAATCCCATCGCTTTCAACCGAGCTCAGAGTGGGCGAGCCAGGGATTGAATTTCGCTAATCGACATTATATAGATAGATTTGCCTCGAGGGTTGTGCGATAACGCTTGTTCTCTCTTTCCCACGGAAACAGCCTTCGCTTTCGTGTCTATCCTTCTAATGAGGGCGCGATGAAACTCCAACTCAATCTCCTGGAAAGAGAAGAGGACAGGTTGGAAGTGGGACTGGGACTAGATCCCCAAGCCCAAGGAACTAGTATTCCGGAATGAAACTACGGAAACTGGGACGAAGACGGATACAAAGATAGCAACTACAACTCGATGTTGGGGATGGGATCTAATGAGATGAAAAGGAAATGGAACTTTCTTTTTCTGGCTTGTTCACTCGCTTAAAGAAGACTTTAGAAAAGACTCCAATTGGCTTTGGCTAGAATGAAACTGGCCGAGAACTACCAATGGCAATGGTTATATAGAGATCAAAAGTGTTAGGAGAATGATCATATAGAGGCCCCTTCAAGTCCCCTCTCCTTTCAGTCGAGTCACTTCATCCCTCCTCCTCTTACAATGAATCCCACTAGCGGGACAACTAGTTTGCGGCTAGGCAGAACATAAACGTAAGGGGAATAGAGGCAGCCGAAGGCTGGGAATGAAACTAGAAAGTCACTTCAAGACTGAATTGCTCACAGCACCTCCCACCAGGAAAGACTCTTAGCTTTCAACATTTATGTATACGTAGAAGGGGGATAAAAATCGGCCTAAAGGAAACTACTCCCCCAATGGATCGAGTTATCTCATTCCTGGCTTTTGTGTGAAACCAGTAAATCCCTCCACTTTCACAAGTGATTTCAGCCCTTCAACTCTGAACTCAGGGTCTCATGTGAAAAAGAAGAATAAGAGGAGAAGTGAGCCGAGGGCAAGAGTCATTCATGGCATGCTTTTTCCAGGTCCTATCGAACAACGAGAGATGGACTTACCAGGTATGACAGTCGCTAGGCTTGGTCTTCTTTGTATCCAGAGTCAGTCTACCCAAAGAAAGGGGAAGCTCTAAAAGAAGCTTCGAGGAGCCTTGCCAATTAACGATTGGAGAGATGGGAATAAGAATTGTGTATTGTATTAAAAAGAGAAAGAGATTCGGATGAAAGTGCTCCCAAGGGGGAATCACGCCTTTTTTTTTCTAGTTCAAATAGCCCGAGTCTGACTCATCTCCCGGGGGAGAAGGGAAAGCAGGAGCGGTAGAAGAATAAGTAAAGGGAGTTTTTGCTCCCGGAAGTGATCTGACTCTTTCAGAAAGACGGAACTCCGAGTGAACAAAGCAAAGAACCAGACTGAGACTGACTTACATTCCTTCAGTAGGGGATAAAAAGTGGATTAGCTTTCGTTAACAGAGATGAAAAGCATCAAATCCGAATCTGAGATCTTGAGAGATCGAATCATAGCTATGTAAAGTAGCCCTGGGCTGAGACGTGACCTCTTCTCCTCGTTTTCATTGGGTCACTCACTCGCCTACAGGTGAGAGAAGAAAGAAGAGTTCACTGCTTTCAGAAGCAGTGAACTCCACTTCCTTCTCTTTTCGCTTGTTCTTCTCTAAGCGTAAACTTAAACCTATGGTTTAGGCTCTCCAACTCGTGGCTTTAGCGCTTCCCTACTATAGCAAGACCTCGCTTTTTTAACTGGCTCACTCTATTAGCTGGAGTTCTATAGCTATCGCTTCGTAAGCGTATTCTCTCTTACTCTTACCATTACGGTCGATCGCTACGCTAAAGCCCTAGCTTGGACTCTAGCTACTAGCTCCAAGGGCTACTCATTCACTCCAAAGCAAAGCTCATAGCTACCTAGCTTCCTACCTCCTCACCCGGCTCACTTCTGTTCTTTGCCTAAGTATCCTACTAGTGGGCGCCCTAAAGGAATCAATCCTCGCTCTTCGTCCACGATGGCTCTCCAGTAGCTTGCTGGTGATCTTGTCGAGCTCAATCCGGTGGTTCTTTCTTTGCCGGAAGTTTTTCCCCTTTTCGATAGAAAGGGTTCTTTCCTGATACCGAATGGTAAACGGTGGCCATGGACCTATAGTGGTTGAAGATCGATGGCTTTTGCTAATCATGGCATGATGGGCAAGACGAGTGCTGCTTATTCAAAGAGTCCCAATGCCGATTTCGAGTAGGAGCTCACGTCGGATAAGTAGGGCTAGTAGAGCTTGAGCCTTATCTTTTTTATCAGGATCTCGGGAATTAGTCACTATCGCTATCCTGAGCCTGAGACTAGCCCGAAACGAAGTCACTATCCATGTCGAGCTACTTCCTACCTAAATAGCTTTCGATAGCACCATCCTAGCTTCTCCACTTTCGGGGAAAAAGGCTTTATTCCCTACGTCTCACTCCTATCATGCAGCTAGCAAAGAAAGAGGACTAGTCCTACCAAAGCACCTTCTTCCCTTGTTCTGAAAGACCACTTCTTTCAACTCATTCTCTGGCTCCGGCTACCTACTGTGCTTTCCCCTAATTCAATTAATTGAATGTCGCTCGTCAATAAAGAGAATTTAAGATAAAGGCTTGTCACTTAATCGGCTGCCGTAGACGAGACTCTTTCACTGAATCCGTCTGATGTCCCCTTTATGGATCCATGGGTTGGTACCACATGAGACTCACCAATAGACAGAAATAGAATCGACAAAGAGTACCCGTTGCCGAAGAATACCCAAACCTTGAGAAAGCAAATATGGAAATCTCACTCAGATAATGTATTGTTATAAAGTGCAAAATGAATAGGTGCATAAAGAGCCAGTCCAGTCTTTCTCTTTCAATGTCTTATACGAAAGACAGGCTAAGCAGAGTAGCGGAGGAATGGTTGGACCGATACAAGGCCAAGTTTTAGGGTGACTAATCGAGCACTTCAAATGAGTGCTTTCTTTCCGCCTATCACATCTTTCCCACTTATATATCCTACTCCCTGGCAGTTCTAAGGGTTGGAGTGCTTAGAGAAATCTATCCAGTTGAAATCATAAGCTGAGCGCATCCTGTGAGCTAGCCTGTTTTCAAGAGTGTAAGCTCTTTCTCAATAAGCAAGCTAAGTGCTTTAGGGAGTTTTGTAATGCCTTTTCTATTGGAAGATAAATTATTCAATTCAATATGCTGTTCTCTCCGGCTGTACCATTATCAAGCACAGGACAAGCTGTAGTTTTTCTAGGAAGCTAGGGCTAGCTAGCAAGTCAGCAAGACATAAAGATGATAGATTTCTTCCCTTCAAGATTGAAAGGTCAGTACAGTAATTGCCCATGCGTAACATGCATAACCAGTAGTTTACCATCCATAAGCAGTGGAAAACTCTTGCTAAGGCCTTTAAGAAGTGTCCACCCCATATGTCTTTTGTATTGGCATTGTATTAGTACTTTCTAGTTTAAGTACTAGCTCCGAGGAATTCCTTTTCTTTTAAAGTGTTTACAGCAAAGCACAGTGCTTTAGGCAAGCCTGGCTAGTTCGTTTTCTTTTCCAGCAGTCCCTCTTCCCTTACCAAAAGCAGAGATTGATTTACAGGAAAGAAGAAAGGGTCCGAAGGAGAGCAAGGTCATTTTAATGCCTTGCTTGTTGACTTGCGGTCTGTCTATTCCAGTAGTTTATAAGAGTTCGAGCGTTGAAAGTGTAGCCTCTTCAAGCTATCCAATAGCGAATCTCTCATCTCCTTAAACACTGTAGTAAACTCTCTTCAAGCAAGAAAAGGGATGCAAGCGCGGAATCGCAATAAATCTGTTATTAGCTTATTCAAAAGTCATTGATTTTTGCCTGGCCAGTGAAGAAGGAGCTGTAGTTGAATACGGTGTTCTGTTTTCAAGTGAATAAGAATAAGCTGCTGGTGGAATTGAATCAATAAGCGCGGGTACCCTTGCCTCGGGATTAGGTAAGTGTGATTTATGAGATCTTAGAAGTGAGAGTCTAGCTCGTCATGACTCGATCATGGTCTTAGGCTGAATTGGTCTTGGTCGGAAGAACGAAAGAGACCGGCATAGTATCTTAACGGTTTCTTTCACGTACTTGCTTTCACTCGTAAAGCGTCTGTAGGCCTATCAGCCATGAAGTAAGCTAAGCTCCTAGGGTTGGATTCCTTCTGGCTTCCTATCCTAAGCCCTTTCCTTTCCAGCGATCCCTTTTCGTTCTTTTCCAAAGGCAAATGCAATCCGATAGTCTGTGAAAGAAAGCACTGCTGAAGAGGGCTTTCTTGTCTCGCATTCTACTGATACTGACACCTCGCTGGTACCGAGAACAAAGGGTTTTATGACAAATGGAGATCTCGGAGAAGCAGTAGTCGCAGTAGTGGCATTCCCAGTGGTCCTTGCCCCCAGTGGAAGTTGCAGACAAAAGCTAAGCCTCTGGATATTCCCCTTTCAGTGTAAGTTTATAACCATTCCGTTTGAGTGCCCTTTTTCGAAAGAATATCAGCACTTTATAGCCCCGTCCTGCTATATTATATGGATTAAGGAGTAAGAAGTTTATGGGGCAGTCCTGCTTGTGAAAGTGTCAGTGCTTTCCTTTCGGTTTCCTTCCGGTCCGTTTGAGAAGTTTTAGTTGAAGTTTGAGTAGCTTTCGATAGCGGGCTAGGAGGCGAGTAAAGAAAGTGCTTTTTTTATCCAGTTATCTGAGCAAGCGGTTATTTCAATAGGTTAGTATAACTTTTGAATATGCTAAGTTGTAATAAATGTCTGATTTACCAATAAGTAAGTAATGTTTTGTAATAGTTGGCTTATGATTCTAATTGACCTGATGTTAAGAACAAAGATGAATCTAGAGTGAGAGTGGAAGTTGCTGTCCTAAGGCCAATTCTCTGCCAGCCACCAGTCGAGTTTTTTCTGTCGATCCAGACGAGCTGCTGTCTTTCCGTAAAAAAGGGAACTTAAACCGGTATAATTTGATTATTGAGTATAAAGCTTCCATGACATGCATTTCGTATCCCGCTTCTTTATGATTGAAAGTATCCCTACCAGAACAGAAAGTGTGCCAAAAAGCTCCAAGATTCAGTCTGTTCTCTGCTTCTTTCTGATAGAGTACAAGATCGAAAGAACGAAATCTTCCTTTTTCTCTTTTCTCAGTTTAATAGAAATTACTCCTTGAGCGATCGCTACTGTTAGTAGCTAGTCTACCCTTTCCTTGAGGAAGCCAGTACCCTTCTTTGAG
>CANTUT010001838.1:0-7500 GCA_947687605.1 Reutealis trisperma | reverse complement strand
ATCTGCCACCTTGCTGTACGGCCCGTGAGGGCTGGCTTTTCAAAGAGAGACTTCAGCGGGTCCATCCTTGCAATCGTATAGTTCAACATGTAGTGGCGTAGGCGTTTCGAGGCCCATGTAAGAGCACAACAGGTCTTTTCTAGAACCGTATACCTTGTCTCATAATCAGTGAACTTCTTGCTGAGATAGTATATGGGCTCTTTCCTTCCTACCCGTTTCATCGTGCTGACCAAGGACACAACTCATGGATGCTTTCATTACTGACAGATACATCAGGAGAGGTCGACCAGGCGGGAGGATTGAGTAGATATTTCTTCACTTTGTCAAACGCCTTTTGGCAATCCTCGTTCCTTGTGTGTCTATCTTTTCTGAAAGGCGGGGTCTTCTTTCTGAGCAGTTTAAAGATCGGCTCACAGATGGGTGTGAGCTGGCAATGAACTTGCTGATGTATTGTAGCCTGCCCAAAAAAAAGCCCTGATTTCTTTCTCTGTCTTTGGTACCGGCATGTCGATAATTGCTTTGGCTTTTGCAGGTCGACTTCGATTTCTCTTCTGCTGACAATGAACCCGAGTAGCTTACCTGACGAAGCACCAAACCTCCTCCCGGCTTTATATGCTTTTGCGGATGAATTCGAAGACTGTATTTCCGCAATCTGTCAAACACTTTCTTCAAATTCACGGTCTTCTCTTTAGCCCAAGACTTGGCGATCATGTCATCGACATAGACCTCCATTTCCTTGTGTTTCATATCATGAAAGAGCACAGTCATGGCTCGCTGGTACGTCGCCCCGGCATTCTTTAGACCAAACGGCATCACCTTGTAACAGAACGTGCCCTCCTATCTGATATGGTGATAAATACCGTTTTCTATCGGTCTTCCTCGGCCATCTTGATCTGGTTATATCAATAGAAAGCATCCATAAAGGACAGCATCCCATGTCCAGCGGTCCACCAGAACATCGATGTGAGGAAGAGGAAAATCATCTTTTGGGCTAGGCGTTTTTGGACTCACGGAACCAGCTTTCAAATTGAGGGAAAACCCGTTCTCGAAGAAGCGTGACCATCCAGTTGAATCTCGTTACCCTTCGCGTGTGGTTATGGGGGCGGGCCTACTTTCCACTTTGTTACTATGAAGCCAGGCGGCAAACAAGTGAATGCGATCCCGCCCTCCATCAGCCGGTGTGTGTGAGCTTCGCTCCTTATAGCTCTACACCAAGGTTTGAAAAAGGGTAGTAGGTGTAGGTCTTTCCAGCTGGATTCATTAATGCAATATGGAACTCCAAAACTTGATTCACTGGTCTTGGAAGGAAATATTTATTCAAATCATAATCTTTCAGAAGCTGGCATCGCTAGTTGACTCCTCCTCGTCGACAGCTAGCAGTTTCTGGCCTAGCCTTCCTTGCCTTCATACTGAACCTTGTCTTAGCTAGCCCCTTTTTCGGACTAGCCCTTTTGTTGCCTCACCCTCTCTGCTAGTCTTCTTCTTATTCCTGCTTGCCTTTCATTTTCATCTTACTATATGAATTCGGAAAGTCTGTTCTGTCTAATATCTATCCTGGCTGATAGTGCTGATCCTTCCTGTGTTATTCTTCCAGGATTGGCTTATCTTATTGTGAAAAAGATTGGACTACTTCCTATGGTAAATAAGTCCCAATCCCGGGGCGGGAAGTTCAACAGCTTGTTAGAAAGTCGTTCAAAACAAAGGCATGAAGCTTGGCATGGAGACATTTCCAGTGGAAAACTGGAAGGCCTCAATGGAAGGGTTCGCCCTCCAGTACGAAAAAAGGTTCAGTCCACTCCCTTGCCGAAAGCTTTGCTACCTACACCTAGCTGTGAAAGAGTTGTGGAAGCTGCCAGTCCTGGTTGAGGAAAAAGACTACGCCAAAGAACGTTTATAAACCCGAGTCAGGTACAGGAAAAGCGAAAGAAGCTCTTTAGCGGTCCACTTTCTCATAGTTTCTAATTTTTGGTGAAGGAGCGAAAGATAACTCGAAAAAGACCAATAGATATAGGAAAGATCGTCAAACGTCTCTCTCGTAAGCGCGCTTAGCAGCTCTTTCTTCCTTTAATGGCTACTTCCATCAACGGCCCCTTACAAGGTTCATCCAGGCTGCCTGACTGCAGGCATTCAAGTTGAAACTGGGCCCTACACGCTTACCTATCTATCTAAACATGGCATTCTCTCTTTCTGCCTTTATGCGACTAGATTCAATATGCGTTTTCCTGCAAGCTGAGTGTGTAAGGCCCCGCAGGGAACGCCCTTGACCTTTAGGTCAGAATGCCGCTATCATGTGCGGATAAGCCTTCCAATTAGCTGACTGAGACCATCTCCGGCTTATAGCTGGTAGAACGTCAGGTAAACTGCAATCTAGGGCAGTTTCTTAAAGTCTTTAGCTCCTCAACGAAGGTAGGTCGACTAAGCCTAAGCCACTAAGGAAGAGTTTTGAATCAATATCTGCTATCTGCCCATAAGCATGTCTGAATAAGCCTGCTGATTAGCTTAGCCCACCCCGACCACCTCTATAGGAAGGTATTATCTATTCATAAACTAAGCTATCTATACCTGTAAGCCCACGGTTTCCTTCCAATGCTTTGATTAGTTACGAAGACGTGAACCTTTACCTCTTTACTTTTCAACAAAAGCAAAAAGAGTTTCATCGGTGGAAGGGAGGGAGAAGGTTGTTCGACTGAAGCCCGACCTCTATGATCTGAAATGAGTGCGGAAATGTCCCTGTAATAGTTCATACTTTAAAAAAAAAGGATATTTAAAGAAAAATAGCCCGGAGAGAGGTTCACAGCTAACTAACGTAGAAGAAAAGAACAAGGAAGAATTTCCAATACAGACTATAGAAGTAGCAAGGGATGACAATGCCCCAACTAAGATAAGCATCAATCAGTGCTGGGATTTTTGACCTGAGGACGACTCTAAGTGCAGCCTGACCTCCCGCGGATGGTCTTGAGTAAAACCCTTACTACCAGCTAGAATTTTCAATAGTTTTCTCTGACTTGGACTTGGGCTACAGCCTAAAGGAGCCTTTTCTTTCGGAAGAAGGCCCTTACCTGACGGCTGGATTGGTACGGAAGGGTGGTCCACTCTAGCTTATAGTAGGTCGACAGCAAAGTAAACTCGGTATGACAAGAAAGGGGTCTCTTCGTCTATGGGATGTACGAATGGTCTCTTTATTAGAGTATGTAGTCTTTCTTCTCTTTCGCGTAAGGAAAGCAAAGCAGCGCATGGTCTTGCTTAGCTTAAAAAAACTACTATGAACGGCCCACGCCCAGCCCAGCCTTCTTCAATCTAAATCCACCTCCCCGGACGGACTTGAATCTTCATTATAAGAGAATCCCCTGCTGCTCTAACATCTAAGAAGCAAGTAAGGTTAGCCAACTTAAATTAAAAAAGATGCTGCAGAAAGAAGATCTGAACTTCAGCCTAGTACGGTAGGGTTTCAGAGATCGTGGGGGAAGGCCGACCACTTAATACATAAGCTCAAAGGTTTTCTCTAGACCTATATACTATATATATATACTATATACCGTCACTCAACCGAGAGAGAACAGGTGAGTAGGTCTTCTATTTTTGGGTATACATTCCTGAAAGACCGAGGAAGTGCTAACTAATGGCATAAGCAGAGGGTGACGGAGGACGCCTACCTATATCATAACATTAGAAAACCCCAACTTGTGGGTGACTCACTCAGCTCTCAAAGACGAGTGTGCTAAGCTATTCCGCCCTTATCCTTATCAGATCAGTGAGAAGGGGTTAGTTTTCACCCAAGCCAAACGGAATGAAAAAAGATAGTCAACAACACCGCGTGCGTGCGGGGGACTATTCATAAAGTTATTGAGGGAAGGGGCGAAGCGCTAGTTGAGCTAGGAGTTTCCAGCGCTAAGCCCTTCCCCCGCTAACTCTTAGCAATACTTCACCATTACCGCTCTGCCTAAAGCAATCCAAACTGAAAGCAGGAACCTCTGTCTCTTCCTTCCCTTCCCTGTGGGTCCGTCAAAGACCGCCTTCTTAGCATCCAACGTATTTTCCGCATCTATAAATAATATATCCTGAAGGCCTTTGAAAAACTCTTGAAAATAAAGGGAATATTAATATAGTATGTTTGAAAGAAGAAAGCGTATTGAATTATCCTAAGAAGAAGGCAAGCTAGCACTCTTTTCCGGCTTTCTTACATTAGAAAAATGATTTTACTGGACTCATATATGAGGTCTCATTCTCCTTTTATTCATCGTAAGTAAATAAAAAGCTTATATTAGGGGGATCTGCTCTGTCCTAGCGAAAGCTATAGTTAGCAAGCCTCTTACACCAGTTAGATCTTATCAAGCCTATACAATTCTAGCTCCTCCAGTTCAAATTTCATTGCTTTCTGCCATCGAAAAAGAAAAAAGGCGCCTTCTCCCCAGCCTCCTGATCCCTACCCTTTCTTTAATGGGCATACTCTAGTTCCAGCCTTTATATTCATCTTTCCTGTGGGGTACCCCGTCGAGGTAATCGTTTCCCTAGTGGGTTTCCTTGCTCTCCTTCGGACCCTTGCGGCTTTATTTCCAGTTGGAACCTTTCCATCCGTCCCAGTCTCTTATTCCAAAGAAAGAAAAAGTAATTCATCTCTTTTAGGCCTTGAAGTATCTTAGGGAAAAGAAGGTAAGAGACTTATTGAGTTTTTTTATTTTATTAATCTTTATTTGTCTAAAGAGTCAGTCTCAGTAGTTTCATTCCCCACATTTTTAGTGCTAGTGTGAAGCAGCCTTCCTTGGTGTAAACTTGTGAGCAAGCCAGTTCATTTATCTGAGTAATGCCTTCCCATTGTAATATTATATATGAATATATGTAGAACAAATAGAATAGGCGGAACTACTCCACTCCACTCAAATAGGCTTTTTTCTTGTGGGAGGGGAGAGATGAGATGAATTTTTCGACTAATGCCGGATCTCCGCAAGAAACTTCCTTTTCACTGGTCCCTCCCAACCGGCATAAGCACTCGTAACTGCTTCATTTATAACAGATTGCACTAGCAAAGAAAATTGCCTCGAGATAATCTTCACTTCCAAGTGGTAATTAACATTATACACACTCGGTGCAACTCGCGAGACTCTACTATTGCCGATGGCTCATAACTCAATTCAAAGAAGTTAATATGATACACACATATAGGGAGAGCAAGGACGTAGCTAATGCATTAGAAAATGAGGGGCGGGACCAATTCAACATACTCACTATGTATACTACCCTTCCCCTGCCACTTCCAAGCGTTGCGAAGGGTTTTTAGCATGAGTAACCGATCGAAGGAACGGGAAATCGGACCTCTTTCTTGCTCGTAGGACTGTGTGTGGGAAAGGGATAGGCCACCATTTCCAAGCAGCTTTGTATAAGCAAATCCTTGATAACTGTCACCAGCGTTGTCTTCTGCCTCGTCAGCCAAGGACAGAACACACATCTTCGTGTTGTTATCTATGTAGTGTCTTTTTATCGTTGCAATAAAACGTAGCACTCCCTTTCGATTATCCATTGAGTCTTACCGGGGAGTTGGTCTCGCCTCTCTATATCTTATTTCACCTCCCCTAGCCCTACCTCGCTTGTTTCGGCCAGCCGATGATCCCCCAGTCCTTCCCACCATACCTGGACATCGACTAAAGTCTCATTGGTCTCCTCCTCTTCCGTATCCCTTATCGCCTCCACCCCATACTGATTTTGAACCGCCTACTTCTATTCGCCAAGCCCACCCTGCGGCAAGCTTTCTAATTTAGGCTATGGAGAGAGGCCCGGCTAGACCTCCCATCCACTGACTACAAGACTGCAGCCTAACACCCAAGTTAGCCTGACGGTCAGCTAAATGAGTCGCTTCCCTCTTCACATGATGAATTTTAACTCAACATATATTGAAAAATTTTTTCTCAGGATAAAGCATAGGCGCCAAGGTTCTTGATTATTACCATTCGCCCATCTAATCATGTTAAGAGAACCCCTTTTTGTTTGATATGATGACTTGAAAAAAAAAGAAAAAAAGCCATGGTGCTCATATTGGCTGCTAGATACCTCTCCAATGGAAAAAATGGATTGACCAACCCACCTCTTAAATATCCTGCATCTAGAAAGGTATTATTTGGTACAGAGAGACTTTCAGGCAGAACTTGGGCTAGACTTTGGTTGGGCAATGGTAAGCTGATTCGCTTCTGGGATGATGTTTTTTCGTGCCACTCTCCTCAGAGATGCATGCCATAATTTATATCAATTCACAAGGTTCTCATGACCTCAAAGTGATAGACTACATTCAATATGAAGGAGAAAAAAGGATTTCTACCCCTATTCAACTGCCCGTCCAAGAGCATTTGGCTTCAGAATACTTGTTTTTCTTTTTTTTTTTTCTATGGACTGCATAAATCTTATCTTCCAGCCCGGAGGATAATCTCTTTTGGCAGCTCAATCCTCACGGTAATAATTTTGCCAATTCTGCCTAAAAATCTCTTCAGGTGATCAAGAGGGCCCCCTTTTTCAGTAGATGAGATTAGGATGAAAGGTATATTATCTCAACGCTTCTTTTCTCTGGCTTGCTCTTCAAAATGAAATTTTGGCCTGCGGTAATGTAATCAGGATTTCATCTCCTAAATTATTTTTTTCTATGAAAGCAAGAGATGGAAAGTATTGTTTTAAATTCTGCCTTATTCCATGAGATCTAGAAGAACTTCTGCAACCTTCTCTCTCTCCATTGGTGTTTCCTTAGCGCTCTTTTTTTTTTACTTCTTTCAAAGGGGAATGAAAGCCTTCCTTAGAAGTTGTCGCTCGATCGAAAGGATATAACACATATGAAACCGCTCCGTGGGCTTCTTCGCTGACTTTCTGAGGTATAACCTTCGCCACGACATTAGTGGCTTAGCTCTTCGCGCTTCCGCAAGCTTTTTTTATAGAGAGAGAGTAAAGGGGTCGGTACGGAAGATTGGTTCGCTCCGAAAAGCTCAGCTTTGCTTGCATTCTTCACCGGCGCTCGCCGGATGTATCACTCATCCCCGCTCCCCACGGAGCGGTAAGGAGTCTTCTGTGTGTTATAATCTTTACGGGGATGAATCGCATATGTTGGTTGAGAATTGCTCGGGAATTCATTGATAGTTACTTTGCCAGGGGGGCTACTCTTCTTTTTTGTCGATCGAGCCGCTCTCCCTCATTCCACTCGTCCAGCCCTCTTCACGAACTTGTACAATCGATGCCACAAAGATAGCCAACTCTATTATCAAAGAAATAAGGAAACGGGCGACGATTTGGCACCAGATATCCGGAGGTGTGAAAAGAGCAGCTGTGAGAAGCGGAAAAACCATCAAAAAACGACGATTGTTCGTGGAGGTTTCCACAGAAAGACCCCTCGGTTCTGGCAAACGGATCACAATTACAGGTACCTGGGAGCATACCGATGGAATGAACGAAATACGAACAGTTAACATAATACTACGTCATAGATCTTAGGTTGTAACTTGATCATGAGCGAATTTGTTGATGTTGCAC
>CANTUT010001837.1:2500-34142 GCA_947687605.1 Reutealis trisperma | reverse complement strand
ATAATACAATTATATATATATATATATATATATATATATATATATATATATATATATATATATATATATATATATATATATATATATATATATATATATATATATATATTTATATATATATATATATATGTATGTATATACACACACACACACACACATATATGTATACACACACACACACATATAATCTAGAATATTAATAAGTCATTAGTATATGCCTTGCATGGTTGGTACGGAAGTTAAAATGTTTATTTTACCTTGAATGGATGTCTTTCATTAATATATTGCTTTTGATATCGTGCGCAACTAGACCACAATGAGTACACCTCATTAAGATTGCCCCTTTCTTCTTAAGCTTACTTAAAGCAACTATTTGTTTAATTCCCTCTGCCTTTTGTCTTTTTGCTTTTGGTTGCCTCTCTTTTTTTTTCTCAATACTATTGATGATGCAAGACTGGTGTTAAAGATTATAAATTGACTTATTATACTCATGGCTATCAAACCTCCCTTTGTCACGACCCATTTGTTAAGCCGTGATGGTCTTAAGGCATAGAAAGACATAAAGTCACCTAAACCCATAGAATCCTATTTAGCTTATTATTCATCATTTACCATGTTAAACCTTATCCTAAGATCGGAATCTAATTACCTTTCCTTATTGCCCATTTCTAGTTTATCATTATACATATTACTAAATATTTATTGATACAACTTGCATACTCAACTCGTATGGTTTCCAAATTGGTATTCATGTTATTATCTAAATGTTCATTTCTTGTTACACTATTATAATAGTAATTACAATATAATTTATAATGCATATACACCCAATAACATGTTAGTACTAAATCTTCGATAACTATGGAGCTCTAAAATAATAGTCTTCATAGTCAAGAATCACGATATTTGAAATTAGCAGAGCAACTTCTAAGCTGAAGAATAGGGCTTGCAATTTACCTTGTTGACTTGTCAACCTTACCTAAAAAATTTAAACAATTAGGGAATGAGACAAAGCTCAGTGAATACATAATAATACAATATATGTGGTAAGTATGTGGTTCATTATCAAGATGGGCTCATTATGGTAGTGGAGTAATGTTAATCAAAATTGCCCTTTTGGATCAATTTCTCATTTAAGGTAGGAACAATATCTTTAGCAGAAATAGTAATTTCTTAGAAGTGGAATGCTTCCCATACATATAAATTAAATAATGGCGGTCTAAGCCTTGCTCACTCACATGTGTCACATTATGTAAGATTGATCAAGTCTTACGGTTAGGCATTCCCCCCTAACAAAGGTTAGATACTCTCGCCCTACCCGCAAGCTTATACCAAGTGCACTACGTCTAATGTATTACCCCACATCATAAGGGAATTTCTGCTTATCATTAGGCATCAATAGAAAGGTTCATATAAGGTTCATAATAAGGAATTCAATGATCATATTATAAAATCAACTTGAAGGGTTCACAATGATCAAGTGCCATAAAGAAGTATCATATCAAGTGGCTTAATATTCAATAGGCATTTCATGGTCGATACGAAATTATGGCACATGACATATCATATTATTAAGTACTCACCTTGTACTTCTTTGCTCCTATTTACTTTTAACTTAATGCTAGTGGTGCTCTTCACACTCTTAGACAATGTCTTTATCCTTGTCTTTAGATTCTACATATTTGTATTTCAATTACAAATCAATCACTTCCTTGTTATGACATTAGTTTAATTTAGCTTAACTTGTTAACTCTTTTATCTTATTCATTATAGTACTAACTTGTTACTTTTAAGGTCAAGACACCCTATACATATACTTGTTACTACTTTTAACACTTTCCCTTAATTATTTTTCAAATAGCCAAAAGTATTTACTTAAGGAAAGATAATTCTTTTCCTTCCAATTTCACATTTCAACTTCTTAATAGTCAATTAAAATCAATTTAAACAATTTTCACTATTCAATAGAACTAATTCCACTTTCACCTTGTAATTCCATAAATGAACCTAGTTCATTGAATTTGGGAAAAATCATTTCTATCTATTGAATTTCAAAATTAACATTATACAAATTATGTTACACCATTCTTAAGCTTAATTCCCCCTTCAATTTCATGAATTATAATTCAATACTCAAAATCCCCGATTTTTTCATAAACCCTAGAATTTGGGAAAAACTATTAATTCCTCATCCAATCCTCAAATTAATCATAGATTCATCAAAATAACACTTAGATAATTAATTCCCACTAATTATTTTGAATCGATTCACTCTTATTCATAAGAACCCTAACTTATCCCACTTAGATCAAATTTGGGGAAAATTTATAATTTCTCGTCAAATCTTCAAATTAGTTATAGAAATATGAAATTAACATAACATAAAATCAATATGATCATTTAGTTATTAATATCTATTATTAGAACACCAAGTTTCCTTTTAAACTATATTCATGCTACTAAGACTTTCAAGTCTTAAATCAAGCTTCCAAAATTCACTCTAACACTTTCAAATCATTTTTCACCATCTAAAATGACTTTAGATACCTTCAAATGAAATTTAGAACACTTCCTTTCCATTTTCTTAGGTTGGCCGAATTCTATATGTAGAAGAAAAGGAAGATTTTTACAACTATAGTACCCAAGTCATGTTTAGTACAATGAATAAAAAAGATGATTATAATTTCTTACCTTGGGTAACTTTGATTTGGTGAGATTCTTTCTTGATGTTCGTACAGAGAGAATTTTCTCTTGGTTGGTGTATTTTTTGATGTAGAGATTAGCAAAAATGATGTTCTCAACATAAATTTGTATAGATCTATAATAGGTTGAATGGTGAGGATTTGAATATCTCTAATGCAATGGCTATAACTTAATCACAATGGATGGCTATGATTTAATCAAGTGAATGGCTAAGATCTTATCTAGGTTGATGGTGTTCATCATATGGTGTGGAAAGAGCAAAAATAAATCTAGACTTTTATATAGGAAGGATGAGAATTCAAGTTGCTTAAGGATTTGACTTAGTCAATTTTTGGTGGCTTCTTAGTCAAATTTTAGGGCTAACTCATCCTACACTCATTTAACTATGGTTAGCTATTTTTAACTCTAGTTAAGGCTTGTGTTCATCCATTTATGGGCCTCTGGTGATTTAATGGGCTTGGGCCTTTAGAGTCTAAAAGCTCATTAACAAATCCATATGTGTACATTTTAAACTTAGAAAATTAGCAAATTTCTCATTTCATTTCTTTTGCTTTGGTATACATATTTCCACATTCTAATGTCACTAAACACTCTAGAAATTGTTAGATAAATTCTATATAAATTATAATACATATTTACTAGCCCTGTAATAGCATTGTTCAAGTATGTATATCATGTAAGCTTACTAGGTCAAACTAAATTTGACTTCTATTATACCATTGTAACTTTGATTAAAATCAACTTCTTATATCACTATTATTATCTTCCAATGACCTAGAAGATGCTAATAACCATTCACTAGTACTTTAGATTCATATCTCAAATAAATTATTAACATAGTCACATTAAGTCAAACTCAATTTGATTTTCATTTTATCATAGAAGTACTTATCAAAATTAATTGCATTCTTTACTCATTGTCATATTATTTATTAAAATTACTTCTTATGATATTCTTATGATTCTTAATATTCTAAAAAGACCTTGAGTGATACAGTAAATGAATATTATGGTGTCACTATTAAATCCTTAGGTATTACACCCTTAGGCCACTTACTAGGCCCATTTGTTAGCTCTATAGTGTTGCTATATACCTTCAAGTATATGGGCACATGATAGCATGATTCAACATATTTTTCATGTTCTTTATTCTATTTATAAATACATGTATATCATATGCATAAGGGATGCCTATTAAATCCCACCTCCAATAGCTACAATTTTTAGCCAACAAATCCATAACAAATTAGTGTGCATTCCCATACACTTGAATCCATAATGATCTAGTAAATGTTGGAAAGTAATCACCTAATAGATCTTTGATATTCTCAAGTTTTTTTTTTGGAATTTTAGGACATGACAAATTCATGAATTTTTCTCCATCTCGGCCTTCCTTAGCTAAAAGATATGGATCCGAGAAGTGGTAAACTAAAAAATGAAATGATGTGGATCTCAGCTATCCTCCTTATCAACCGGTTCCTAATCATCTCCAACATAGTAATAATAGATCTAGTCCTTGCCTCCAAGAAGTATTTATTGAAGCACTTACATATATTATTAAGCAAATATCCCATTTAGTTTCTATTTTAAAATAGGCGTTGCTCTAATTTTGAGGTGGCCTTTATCTTAGCCATTTCCTACATTCCATAGATTTCTTTTCAACTTTGTCCAAGTAATCCTCTAACCACTTTATATAAATGGCCCTTGCATATACCCACGATAGGTCCTTATAAACCTTCGCCTTAAATAGGGCTCTCATATTGGTATAGAGATGTCTCAAACTCATCTTGTATTCTGAGTTAGGGAACATTCCATTTGTAATGCTCACCAGCCCCTACAAAGATAAGAAATAAGTTCATCATCTTGTAAATATATATAAATGCATGTAATAAAAACATAAAATAATTCCCATACCTTCTGTATGTCTAACATAAAGGTCCAATGAAATGAGTTATGCATCCCCAAGTCTTCTTTCAAGTGAGTTAAGAACCAACCCTAATACACTTTGTTTTTAGATTTTCACAATTGCATGTGCAATTGGGAAAATGCAATCCAATTGCTAGTACTAAGGAGTTGGCAAACATATGTCCATTTTAGCCATCATCCATCAAGACACAATATAGGTCCGCAGCCATATTTAAATCCATCTCTCAATGCCATGCCTTACGGCATATATAAATCCCTTCAAACTTTCCTTTCTCTTACTTAAATTCAACTATTGATCCTTCATTTTGACCTCAACAATTCCAATATATAGTCATCTAGTTATCACCATTAATCTTTTGCAATGCAATCTTTTTAGCTCTCTAAGCTTGCACCTACCAATTGTAACAACCCATACCATTGCCTGCAGTTTTGTGACAAATTGCTTGATTTTAGAATTATTATGACAAAATGTGTGTTTTTATGAAATTTCATGTGCTATGTGATTTATGAGCAAATGGCATGCTAGACTAGTTCTAATATGCAAAATATGAATTATGAACAGGAAATAGGTGATTTATATGAAGTGCATATGTATTAATTAATTTAATGTATATAAAGTGAATTTTCATATACAAAATGATTTTTAAGCATAAAATAATTTTTATGAGCATTTCTAGAATATTTTAAATTAAATATTTTTGGGGGAATTTTAATGAAAATAAGAAGCAAAATATTTTATTTTAATACATTTTAATCAGCTCATAAATTAGATAAAAAATCTAATTTACCAAAAGCCCAAGACACATAAACACTCCTAACCTATCTCATTAATGGCAATCTTGTAAGATTGCACCCAAAATCCTAATGCCTAGCTAATATTCAGCCTCCACTTGTAACTGGCAACCTCCATTCTATTTCTCATTATATTTTACAGAATTTGTCGAAAATCACAAAGTGCCTCCAAACTTTGTGATTTTGTGATCTTCTTTGTAAGTTTCTCTTTTCTTTCAAGTTAATTTTCAAATTTTATAAAACTAATCATGAGCAATCTATATGGGGCTATATATTTTCTAATTTTCTCTTTATTATATTCAGTCTAGGCTTATCTTAGAGGGAGAAACTAATTTTCAACTGTGAACATATCTCTTTCTTCTCAAATCCATCAAAGGTGAACCCTAAAAACTAAAAGTTGGAATTTTTATGCATATGTGCATTAAAGGGTGTGAATTGTTTATTTTTCTAGCCTAAACTGATCTTTGTTATGTTTATATAAAAAATATTAGTTTAAATCATGCATTTACATATTACTATAATGAACAGAAAGTATGAAAAACAAGAAAAACTATGATTTCCCATGGTCATGATGGTTCGGCCAAGGTTACGATTTTGATCCCAAGGCCTATAATTTTTGAAAGATTCATTTTAGTGATTATTGATATGTGTATGTAGATAGTACATGATTTAATTGCATGATAATTGAAGGAGTAACTCTAGAAAACTCCTAGAGTGGTTCGACCTATGCCTAAGGTTTCCAAAACCCTAATTGACATGTTTGACTAATATGTGTACTTGGTTAGGTGGCATGTCAATTGGGTTTTATGATTTGTTAATTGTGAATTAATGATCCTAATTTTCCTATGGGATTGATTGTATAATTCGGCCCAATGGAGACAAGCATGACTCTTCTAAGGTTTACTAGTTAAGTTGATATATATGGAAAGTATTAAGTGTACCAAGTTGGAAGTTAAATTAAATTGATATTAAGATTATGATTCATTGTGTTTGGCTTTAGAAAAGTCTTGGTATAAACTATTATGTGAAATCATATGAGCCTAAGAAGGTAAAGTATACAAGACTTAAAAGTCAATATGTTATGTACAAGTAATGAATGCACTTCTAAATGCAACTCCAAGTATAGGTGAATGATATATGTGCATAGAATAGTTATAGGATAGCATAGTGTGATACTAAGCCAATGCTAACTATTGAATGATAATATTATGTTAGAGCTTAGGAATTGTTAGAAGTGCAAGGGCAACAAACATTAGGAGTTAAGGAACCACAATGTGAGTAAATATTATGTTAATGTTACAAGTACAAGTTATCACGATATGTGAACTTTTGCGATTCTTGAAACCCAAGTTCCTTCCTATCATAAATTATAATTATATGATTTCTTTGTTAAGCTTGGGCTGCTAAAAGACAATTGGTCTGAAACTATTATTGACCATTCAATGATAAGAAAAGAGCCTTTGTGATTGTTGCTTTACCTTACATTCTTTATAGAGCCACACTACTATTTATCCTTTGTTCAATAAGCTAAACTTCTATTACTACTATTATACATGTGATTACATTCTTTAATGCTATTATTACAAGTGATTGCCATTAGCTTTGGCTATAGTACCCATGAACCCTTATATGTAAAAATCCTCATGCTAAAGTAGGAAATCATCAGATCCTGTGCACATGATCTTAACCCAATGGATAGGGGTAGTGTATCCACCTTACCTAGAAGGGGCAGTTCTAGCCATTTAGCCTAATTAGCTTTATTCTTCTTTACAAGGTGGGAGTTGGAATTTGGTATGATGTCACCTCTATCTTATCTGATCTAGTGAATAAGGAAAAATCCATCACTCTACAAGTTATAAGTTTAATTTCTGTGAAACTTGCTAAATCACAAACTTTGAACTATAAACTCTAAAAGGATATGTGTTATTGTATAAGTTGTATTGTTTACTCATTAAGATCATTTATCTCACCCCTTTTTCTTGTGTGGTTTTAGGTAAGCATTATGAGGAGGCAAGGTGATAGCTCAAGCAATCTACTCTATTAGGAAGATTTCCTTGTCCAATTCTATTTACATATTATGATATCCAGAGTCGCTCTTAGATGCTCTAGGAGTTTTTTTTTTTTTTTTTGGGAACATTATTCATTAAGGATTAATTTAAAGTCTTAATTGTTCTTTTTCTTATGATTGTGCTTAAAAGTATTTTTAAATTATTCTTCTGCTAGTTAAGGATTTCTTTTATTATTAATCATTCAAGTTAATGCATGAGATTTTGGTATAATCCTAGGTAGTGTTCAACTATGTATGAGAAGGTTGTACAGGCTTAGATGACCTTATGTCTCTCCATGTTTTAGGACCGTCATATCTTAAAAGTTGGGATGTGAAAAAATTGGTATCAGAGCTATAGTTTTAAGTCTAGTTTAGACTTGTCCATTTGTTGGGTTGATTAAGTATAATCCTGGAGTATAGAAATTTTCCTTTCATATCAATTATAGTGTATAGAAATTTTCCTTTCATATCAATTATAGTCTATCGCTAGTATAGTTTTGCGAAATCCTAATAAGCTATAGTACTCCTTGTCATTGTTCTCTGTACCCTAGAGCACCTCACATGTCATGCAAGAGGACCTGGCCAAAGAAGGATCCACCTCAAGAGGGAGAAGACTTTTAATGAGGAGGACCTCGTGGAGTGTTTAAATTATGCTAAGGAGTTTAACCAACTCAGCAGTTGCACTGCTAACATCGTTCCTACTGAAGCCAATCACATCAATCGCTTCTTAAGGGGATTGATTACACGTTTATTCAACTCTTTGGTAGCAATTGAGTTCTCGACCTTAGCCACGTCAATAGATAAGGCTAAGACAATAGAGAAAAGGCATAAGACTGAGAGAGTCGAGCATGCTGAACGTGAGCAAAAGAGCAAACATAAAAGCAAAAGTCATGGAGGCTAGCATAGAGGAGGAGGAGGAGGTCCAGGAAAGGAATCCTTGCCAATGACTTCAACACTTAGATAGTGTAATGGTCAATCTAAGTAGAGTTTCTACATTTATGGCCAGTGTGGCAAAAAGCATCTTAGAGTTTGCCAAAAAGTCTTTGGCATATGTCTGAAATGTAGTTAGATGGGCCACTTTATTAGAGACTGCCTACAGACAGAAAATTTAGGAAATGTGACCTCGGTGCCTCTACCTCAAGGGCAAGGAGGCAAGAACAAGGGACCAGTTATTGGAAATGCACCAATGGTAGATAATAGGGACAAAGGTTGTGTCTTTGTTTTGAATCAATAAGAGGCTTGTGCTTTGCATACTACCATAACAGGTATCATTCCCATTCAAACTTCTAGTGCAAGATTCTTGGTAGATTCTGGTGCCACGCACTCATTTGTGTCTCCGTGTTTTGCTAAGAGTTTAGGTAGAGATAAGGAGTTAATGAATGAACCCCTAGTAGTGTCGACTCCTTAGGGACAGATGATGGAAATAAAATACGTATTTAAGGACTGCGAGGTAGATATTGACAGATGAAAACTTCCAGTAAAGTTGTTAGAACTTGATGTACTAGAATTTGATGTGATCTTAGAAATGGATTAGCTATATGAGCATGGAGCTCGTATTGACTATAAAGAGAAGCAAGTAGAATTTCGAACCATGGATGTGCAAAAGTTTGTATATCAAAAAGATAGGAATGGGAACTCTCTAAGTTTGATATCATCTTTAGGAGCTAAAAGCATCTAAGGAAAAGATGTCAAACATCCTTAGCTCACATAGTCGATACAAATAAGGAAGCTGCTATTCGTAGTAAGAGCATACCAGTGGTAGATGAGTTTATGGACATCTTTCTAGAAGATCTACCTAGAATACCATTAGATTTTGAGATTGAGTTCAGCATCGAATTACCACCGGGCATGCAACCCATATCGATACCACCATATCATATGGCACCGGCAGAGTTGAAAGACTTAAAGACACAACTACATGATCTATTCAACAAGGGTTTCATCTAACTGAGTAGCTCACCCTGGGGTCCTCCAGTGCTATTTGTGAAAATGAAAGATGGCGCGTTCCATATATGCATCGATTACTGTCAACTAAATAAGGTCACTATGAAGAACAAGTATCCTTTTCCAAAGATAGACTATCTATTCAATCAACTGCACAGAGCTGGTTACTTCTCTAACATTGACTTGAGGTCCAGTTATCATTAGCTGAAGATCCATGGAGAAGACATCTGTAAGATTGCTTTTCGTATAAGATACGGTAACTATGAGTTCACGGTCCTATCATTTAGTATGACAAATGCTGGGACTGCTTTCATGGACTTGATGAACTGAGTCTCAGACCATTTCTCGACAAATTCATGATCATTTTTATTGACGACATCCTGATTTACTCAAAGAGTAAAAAGAAACATGAAGAGCATTTAAGGATCGTGTTGCAGACATTATATGATCACTAACTCTATGTGAAGTTATCTAAGTGTGAGTTTTGGATGGAATCTATCAATTTTCTTAGGCATGTTGTAAGTAAAGAAGGAATTCAAGTTGATCCTAAGAAAGTTAAAGTGGTAGTTAATTGCCCATGACCCATAATGATTTTTGAAGTTTAGAGTTTCTTAGGTATGGCTGGCTATTACCATAGATTTGTATAGGACTTCTTTAAGATAGCATCACCATTGACCAAGTTGACCAGGAAATAGGTTAAGTTTAATTGGGAGGAGTCCTATAAAGAGAGTTTCTAAAAGCTCAAGAAATGTTTGGTATCAGCTCTGGTTCTGACTTTACCAAAAGGTGAAGAAGGGTTCTTAGTTTACTACGATGCATCAAGAATATGGCTTAGGTATGTCTTGATGCAAAATGGTAAGGTCATTGCATCATAGCAACTCAAGAAGCATGAAGTGAATTACCCTACTCATGATTTGGAATTGGCTGCAATAGTATTTGCTCTAAAGATTTAGAGCCACTACATATATAGAACAAAGTGCGAGATCTATACGGATCATAAGAGTCTCTAGTATATCTTAATCCAACCTGAGATAGAGGAGATGGGTTGAACTGCTTAAGGACTACAGTTGCCAGATTCTCTACCATCTCAGAAAGGCAAACATTATGGTGGATGCCTTGAGCCAAAAATCAATGGGAAGCCT
This sequence comes from Reutealis trisperma, assembly GCA_947687605.1. Classification (NCBI taxonomy): domain Eukaryota; kingdom Viridiplantae; phylum Streptophyta; class Magnoliopsida; order Malpighiales; family Euphorbiaceae; genus Reutealis; species Reutealis trisperma. The sequence goes on along the minus strand of CANTUT010001837.1, from coordinate 23,588 downwards.
AGCCCATGTGGCCATGCGAAAAAGACCTATTGTAAAAGTGTTAAAAGGACTTTTAGTTAGGGCATAAGGCTAAAGATTGGAGAATCGCAAGCTTTATTGGCATGTTTTTAAGTGAAATTAAAGTTATTAGAGAAGATAAAGACTTCACAAGATAAGGATCCATACTGGGTTAAGTTAAGGGATGAGACTGAGAGAGGAAAGAACCCTAAGTTTGAAGTAGTCGATGGGATTCTAAAATGTGGTAAGACGGTATGTGTGCCTAATGTGGAGGGAGAGGATATTAAAGGAAGCACATCGGACACCTTATTGTGCTCATCTTAGAACTACTAAGATGTATCATAATGTAAAAGCAAATTATTAGTGGCCTGCACTGATGAAGGCCATGGCTAAGTTTATGGCATTTTGCCTAACTTGTTAACAAGTCAAGTATGAACATCAACGACCCTCTAGGCTGCTATAGGAGATTAGACTACCTGAGTAAAAGTGGAAGCGAATCACGATGGATTTCATGGTTGGTTTACATAGGACCTCTAAAGGATATGACGTTGTATGGGTCATAGTAGACCGACTAACAAAGTCTACCCATTTTCTGAAAGTTAAGACCATGTGCTCTGTAACCCAGTATGCACAGCTATACATAGATGAGATCGTGAGACTGCACAAAATACCAATATCCATCATCTCGGACCGAGGCACTCAGTTCACCTCCAGGTTCTAGCAAAAGTTGCAAGAAGCATTAGGAGCATAATTGGAGATGGATGGGCAATCTAAAAAGACAATTCAGACACTAAAAGACGTGTTAAGAATGTGCGTCCTAGATATCGATAGTAACTGGGATAAGTACCTACCTTTGATCAAGTTTGCCTACAATAACAGCTACCATTCATCCATCAACATGGCACCATATGAAGCCTTGTTTGGAAGAAATGTCGTTCTCCAGTCTATTGGGTTGAGCTTAGAGACAAATACGTGAAGATGCTAGAATTGCTTAAGGAGACTACTGTGAAGGTACCATTGATATAAGATCAGCTGAAAATGGCCTTCAATCTACAAAAGAGCTATGCGGATCCCAAAAGAAAAGACGTCCATTTCACTATGAGAGATCACATTTTCTTGAAGGTTTCCCTAATGAAAAGTGTCACTAGGTTCATAGGAAAGGAAAGTTATTGCCTCATTTCATTAGTCCTTTCGAGATCTTAGATAAGGTTGGAGAAGTGTCTTATAGACTTGCCTTAACCCTACTTTGGCACATGTACACCCAGTATTTCACATCTCGATATTCAAGAAGAACATGTTAGATCCATCCCATGTTCTGCCATCGCAGATATTGCAATAGATGAGCAACTGTCTTATAAAGAGATATCAATGGCCATAGTGGATCGATAAGTGAAAAGATTAAGAAACAATGAGATACCTATGATCAAGGTCCACTGGCATAATCACGGAATGGGCGAGTGTACCTAGGAAGCTGAAGAAGGGATATGGCAGAAGCATCCCCAGCTCTTTGAGAATGTATGAGTAAGTATTAAAATTTAAGAATGAATTTCTTTTAAGGGGGGAAGAATGTAACAACCCATACCTTTGCTAGGAGTTTCGTGACAAATTGCTTGATTTTAAAACTATTATAACAAAGTGTGTTTTTTCATGAAATTTCATGTGCTATGTGATTTATGAGCAAGTGGCATGTTATACTAGTTCTAATATGCAAAATATGAATTATGAAAAGGAAATAGGTGATGTGAAGTGCATATGCATTAATTAATTTAATGCATATAAAGTGAATTTTCATGCACAAAGTGATTTTTAAGTATAAAACAATTTGATGAGCATTCTTAGAATATTTTACATTAAATATTGTTGCGGGAATTTTAATGAAAATAAAAGGTAAAATATTTTATTTTAATACATTTTAATTACCCCATAAATTGGATTAAAAATCAAATTTACCAAAAGCCCAAGACACCTAACCTAGCTCATTAATGGCAATATTATAATTTTGCACCCAAAACCATAATACCTAGCTAATATTCAGCTTCCTCATGTAATTGGCAGCCTCCATTTTCTTTCTCAACATATTTTATAGAATTTTTCTCTCAAAAATCCTCTCTTTGCTAAAAATCACAAGGTGTCTCCAAACTTTATAATTTTGTGATCTTCTTTGTAAATTTCTTTTTTCTTTCAAGTTAATTTTCAAATTTTATGAAACTAATCATGAGTAATCTATATGAGGCTATATATTTTTTATTTTCTCTATATTAAGCCTAAGCTTATCCTAGAGGGAGAAATCAATTTCCAACTGTGAACATATCCCCTTCCTCTCAAATCCATCAAAAGAGAACTCTAAAACCTAAAAGTTAGAATTTTCATGCATATGTGCATTGGGGAGTGCAAATTGCTTGTTTTCCTATCCTAAACTGATTTTTATTATGTTTATATGAAAAATATTAATTTAAATCATGTGTTTACATATTGCCATAATGATCAGAAAGTATGAAAAATAAGAAAAACCCATGGTTTCCCATGGTCATAATGGTTTGGCCAAGGTTAAGATTTTGATCCCAAGGCCTATAATTTTTAAAAGATTCATTTTAGTGATTGTTGATATGTGTATATAAATAGTACATGATTTAATTACATGATGATTGAAGGAGTAACTTTAGAAAACTCCTGGAGTGGTTCAGCCTATATCTAGGGTTTCCAAAACCCTAATTGACATGTTTGGCTAATATGTATACATGGTTAAGTGGCATGTAAATTGGATTTTATGATGTGTTAATTATGAATTAATGATCCTAATTTGCCTATGAGATTGATTGTATAATTCAACCCAAAGGAGACAAGCATGACTCTTCTAAGGTTTACTGATTAAGTTGATATATATGGAAAGTATTAAGTGCACCAACTTGGAAGTTAAATTAAATTGATATTAAGATTATGATTCATTGTGTTTGGCTTTAGCAAAGTCTTGATATTAACTATTATGTGAAATCATATGAGCCTAAGAAGGCAAAGTATGCAGGACTTAAAAGTCAATATGTTATATACAAGTGATGAGAGCACTTCTAAGTGCAACTCTAAGTATTTGTGAATGATATATATGCATGGGGTAGTTATAGGATAGCATAGTGTGATATTAAGCCAATGCTAAGTATTGAATTATAATGTTATGTTAGAGCTTGGGAATTGTTAGAAGTGCAAAGGCTACGAGCATTAGGAGTTAAGGAACCACAAGGTGAGTAAACATTATATTCATGTTACAAGTATAAGTTATCATGATATGTGAACCTTTGAGATTCTTGAAACCCGAGTTCCTTCCTATTATAAATTATAATTATATGATTTCTTTATTAAGCTTAGGTTGCCAAAGGACAATTAGTCCAAAACTATTATTGACCATTCAATGATAACAAAAGAGTCTTTGTGATTGTTGCTTTACCTTACATTCTTTTTGGAGCCACACTATTGTTTATCCTTTATTCAATAAGCTAAACTTTTATTGCTACTATTATATATGTGATTGCATTCTTCAATGCTATTATTACAAATGATTACCATTAGCTTTGGCTATGGTATATATGAACCCTTATAAGCAAAAATCCTCATGCTGATGTGGAAAATCATTAAAACCTATGCACATGGTTTTAACCCGATGGATAGGGGTAGTGTATCCACCTCAGCTAGAAGAGACGATTCTAGCCGCGGAGCCTAATTAGTTTTACACTTCTTTAGAAGTTGGGAGTTGGAATTCAATATGATGCCACCTCTCCCTTTTGAGTGAATATGGCAAAAGCCATCACTCTATAAGTTACAAGTTTGATTTATGTGAAACTTGCTAAATCAAAAACTATGAACTATGAACTATAAACCCTTCTTAAGGGATGTGTATTATTGTACAAGTTGTATTATTTACTCATTAAGATCATCTATCTCACCCATTTTTCTTGTGTGGTTTCAGGTGAGCATTGTAAGGAGGTAAGGTGATAGCTCAAGCAATCTTCTCTACTTGGGAGATTTTCTTATCTAAGTCTATTTATACACTATACTACGTAAAGTCACTCATAGATGCTTCAGGAGTTTTTTTTTTTGGAACATTATTCATTGATGATTAATTTGGAGTCTTAATTATTCTTTTTCTTATGGATTGTACTCAAAGTATTTTTAAACTATTCTTCCAGTAGTTAAGGATTTCCTTTATTATTACTCATTTAAGTTAATGCATGAGATTTTAGTACAATCTTAGGTAGTGTTCAACTACGCATGAGACGGTTCTACGGGCGTTGGTGACCTTATATCTCTCCATGTCTAGGACGGTCATATCTCAGAAGTTAGGATATGACACCAATAGTGAATTTATAATCTTTTTTTTACCTTAGCAATAAAACCAATGATCAACCAATTTGGATCTCTCTAATGTCCCCCATATAGTGGTTTAGCCAACCATTTTGTGGTTAAGTGGAAATTAGTTTGTACTTTGCCATATTTATGCTTGAAATTTGCTAATCTGTTAGGAAAGTAAGGTTATTTTATAAGAACAAATCCTCCACCTATAGTTTAGATTCTTATATAGTGCTTCCACTCTCAACTTATCATTTTTTTTAAAACCAAATTTGCAATTTGTTTTTGATTCTTCAATTCTTAATTGCTTTATTAAGCTTTTTCCTATTCTTGAATAGCATCCAACCATAAATGATGGGTCTTTAATATCTCTAGAAGAATCAAACTCAACATACTTAGGTCTATCATCACCAGTTGATTCTAACTCTATGTAAAAGCTCATCGCTTGCAGCATAGTCAGAATTTGCATCAAGAACTTCATTACCAACGTCAACTTATGGACCATTGACTCATTCACATGCACCTTTAGGTCTTTCCATTGGTCTTGGAGCTCTAGTCCTAATATTACTAACAATATTATTTGGCATTCTTATTTAAAACCTCTACAAGGTCTTCATTCATGTTCTCTGAGCCATCATTTTCATCTTGGAAATTCAATTCATCAGTTCACCAACATCATGTGCTACATTAGTAAGACCAAGAACACAGGACTTGCTTCATGTGTAACACCATCACCAATTATAAGTGCATCACCATGAACTTCTGTATGTGCAACACTAGGACCTATTGCATTAGTAATAGACCAACTTCACTCTCATTATTATTTAATCTAGTTAAGTCTTCTTGCATATTGGAATCACTATACAGGCTGAATAGCCAGTCATCAAATTCAGCTACATCCATAGGAAAATAATTAGTTTGTAATTCCTTTGATAGTATGTCATTATATTTTGCACCTTTATTATTGTGTAACTTCATTTGAGGATTAGATTCTAATAAAGAAGTGAGGTTCCACTAATTTTTTTCTTCTCTTTTACTATATGTGATTTTATTATGGGTGTAGTTGGAACATCATCCTTAATATTACCACTTCCATCATCATGTTGCTCCTCAATTTCTTCAATCACAACTCCTTTATTATTGGTTTTTAAGGTTGCTCCTCCAACAGCTGTTCCTCAATCAAATGCTCAACATACATGTCAACCTCCCTAGCATCAATACTTTGAATAGCCATCTCAAATACATGGGCATCTAATTTACATGGCCTCAAACCATCTTTATAATCCCTTCCTAGGACCCTCTACCAATATTTGCACATGCCCCTCACACCTAACTTTGTAATATTAAGGGTGGTTTTGGGTTGCTATTAGGGGATTAAAAAAGCGCTTTTAGAATTTTTTATTTAATTGATTAATTTTTATTATTTTTTATAACCTACTTTTTCAAACATGTTTCTAAAAAAAAATCAATTTATCTACTTTGTAATATTAAGCAGTTTTGTTGAAAAGTATTTTTTTTAAACGCAACCCCAAATGAGGCCTAAATCAATATTGATCCTAGTAATCATGTCACTACAGCAGTCCCAAATATAGTGTATGTCACTATAGTAGACCCAAATATAGTGTATCTCCCCATTCAAATACTTCCATTCACTTTTCATTCCATTATAATGTATATTGATGGTGAACTTGCCATTAGGATTTGCAAAACAAAGATAATTTATTAGTCAAGTAATGTCACATTCAAATATATTTATGCATTAAGATATTACAATGCAAGTTCAAGAATAATATGGGGTAAGATTGTCTGTGTTTTACATTGAATAGTGAAATTATTTTATTCCATATGGTTCTCACAGTATATTAGTGGACAAAATATCAATATATAAACAGATCCCATCTATAAAATCAAGGTCAATCCATGCAATGTAACAATACATAAAGCAAATACATACATATATATATATATATATATATATATATATATATATATATATATATATATATATATATATATATATATATATATATATATATATATATATATATATATATATATTATATTTGCCAAATATACATATATATTATTTCATTATCTATGGATATTATTTTACTACAATAATGTATACACAGTATTAGTAAATTGAAACCTAATTCCTATTAACCTATTATTTTGCAAAGCCAAACAATAACTTATTGCATGACTCAATATAAAGTTATAAATAACAACAACACAAAACCTTAATTCTAACATATATAAAGTTAAATTTTGGTTTTATATGGGAGCATTAAGTTTTAGTTACTTGGACCATGTTTAGCAATGGTTGAATGCTAGTCCACAGCTCACTTTACTCAATAATTGCGACCTTTCACAACTTTAATTTTTAGTACTTTTGGTTGCTGTGAGTAAATAATGTGATTTTTGTCATTTTCCCCAAAAATGTCAATGAGTGCCAAACTTCATTGCCTAGTTTTTCAACTAATTACTTATAAAAATCGGGTTTATGGATTCACTCTCACATATTTGCAAGAGATAAATATTATGGTAGAGAGTAAGTGAAAAGGAGAGAGATTTGAGAGAGAAGAAGATGCAAATCTGATAAAAACAAGTTCAATGGCCTAAGAGTAAGAGAGAGAGAGGGAGAGCTGGTATGCATATGAGAAGGGAGAGAAATATTGCATCCGAGAGGCTAAGGCGGCATATTTTAAAATTTCAAATGGATGATGTAACATCCACATAAGCTTTCCATTAGAGAAATTGATGAAAAATGTTCTACGAGATATTCATGATACTATTGATATAACAGGAGTGATATTTGTATTACAAAATTTAATTGAGTGATGATAATGTGTATTAGTCAATAGTTGAGCGATGATGGGAGTAATTTCGGTTTTTCTTCACTTTTTCCATCCTTCCACTTTTCCTTTAAACTAAATATAGGCTTACTCCTTCACCACAAATTCATGGATTTTCTGATGGAATTGACAAAGTTTTATCATAATATAAAGTTTGAAGAATTTTGTATTTAATATAACTAGAAACTGTGAATAAAAAATATTATTTCTCAACAAATAGATTGGGATAATTCCTCATTTGAGGCATGTTCAATGTGGGTGTTGTACAATTTTTTTAGTCCAATCAACCCCTTAATATTTGACTTTGGCTCAATTTGGGGTATGTTTGTCAATTAAGTATTAACATCATTAATAATTTGGTAAAGTTGAAATTTTGGGACTCATTTGTTATTTTTAAATAATAAAAAATTAAAAATTAAAAACTTTTAAAAAAATCAACTCGGATCATCTTTCTTAAAGATTAAAAATAAAGATTTGCAATTTGGCAAACTGAAAATAATAAAAAATTTAAATAATAAAAAATTATTAAGATTTGCAATTTGCCATCAAATAAAGATTTATTAAAAATTAAAAATTGAATATTATTTTTCCTCCTAATTTTTCACAAAACCTAGCAGCGATTAATGGTTGTGGAGGCTAGTTGCTATCAAAATTGTTTGCCCTTATACACCAAGAAGAGAGTTGAATTAGTGGGAAATTAAAAAATTTAGAAAGAAAGAGATAGGCAAGGAGAATGAACACAATCGATTTTATAGTGGTTCAAGTATTAACGAACCCTACATTGCAACAACGCATATCTACCCTAGGAGTTTTCGTGATAAATTATTTGAATTTAAGGCTATTGTGATAAAATGTGTGACTTTATGAAAATTCATATGTGATATGATTTATAGGTACGTGGCATGTTAAATTAATTTTAGTATGCCTAATATGAATTATTATTGTGAAATAAATGATTTAAATGAAGTGTATTAGCATAAAATAATTTATTTTTCATAAAATGAATTTTCATGCAAAAAGGTGATTTTTAAGCATAAATTAATTTTATCAGTATTTTTAAAATATTTTTAAATAAATTTTTTGGGGGAAATTTTAATGGAAATAATAAGAAAAGTATTTTATTTTTAATTACTTATAATCAGCCCCAAAATTAATTAAAAAACCTAAATACCTAAAAACTCACTACACTAAAACACTCATAACCTAGCTCATTAAGGGTAATCTTGAAAATTTCATCCAAAACTCTAATATTTAACCTAAATTTCAGCCATCCCTTCATTCCAATAGCCACCATTCTGTTATTTCATTATTTTGGTGAAAAAATTCTTTCAAAATATTTCTCTCTACCAAAATTCATAAAAATCCTTTCAAACTTATGATTTCACGACCGTTTCGTAAGTTTTTCTTTTCCTTTCAATTTGCTCTTTGATTTTTATGAAACTAATCTTGGGAAAATTATTTTGAACTAAATATTTACTAATTTTGACTAATAAAATTCGGGATAGGTGATTTCTTGAGAGAAAAATTAATTTTTCTACCAAAAGTACCAACCTCTCTACACAATTTCTCCAAAGGTGATTCTTACGATTCAAAATTGAAAATTTCATTTATAAACACTACAAGGGGGGTGATTTTTACATATTGCTGTTCTAAACTAATTTTTGATGTGTTTAGATGAAAAATATTGAATCAATTCATATTTCTGCATATTACTATAATGATCGAAAAGTTTCAAAAAACAAAAAAATTCAACATTTTTATGGTTGCCGATTTGTGTATGATGGAATTTTAAAATGACATTTGTTTTGTTGGATGAAAAATAATTATTTAAATCAAGTGTTTACATATCTCAGTAATGAATGAAAAACGCGTAAAGCTAGAAAACTTATAATTTTCACTCTAAAGCCTTAAACTTGGAATTTTCATACATAATTATGATCAATGGCTGCCGATTCATACAAGAGGATATTCTAAACTGATATTTGCTATGATTAAATGAAAAATAATGGTTTAAACCATCTATTTACATATTACTGTAATGACCAAAAAATACCAAAAATAAGAAAACTCATAGTTTTGTATCCTAAAACCCAAAATTTGAATTTTCATGTATGAGAATTTTCATGTATGAGACATACCTATTGCTGCTAATTCATTCAAATTAATGTTCTAAAATAATTTTTGCTGTGTTTACATGAAAAATCTTGATTCCAACCATGTATTTACATATTACTGTAATAGACAGAAAGTGCAAAAAGTGAGAAAAATTTAGTTTCCCTTTAATAGAGTATTCGACCTACTATGGGATTTTTATCCCAATGTCTATAATTTTTATGTAGTGTATTTTAATGATTATTAACATGTATGAATGAATGATAAATGGTTAAATTGCATTTTGATTGAAGAAATGGCTCTAGATAAGGCTAGAGACAATTTAGTATACTTAAGGTACTTTAATTTTAGGTTGTGATTAATATATGAATGTGATTGGATAATATAGAAGTAAGTTGTATGATGACTTGATAATGAATTAATGATCTTGAATTGATGAAGAGATTGATTGAATGAATTAGTCTTAAGAGATAAACTTGACACTTGAAAAGTTATTTGTTAAGTTGATATATATGGAAGTGTTAAGTGTACTAAGATGATTATTAAAGGGAATTAATATTAAGACAATGATATTGTGTTGACCTTAGAAAGGTATTGACATAATTGTAATATATTTTCATATGGGCCTATAAAGGCTAAGTGTATAAGACTTTTAAAGTCAACATGTGATGTGCAAGTGATGAGTGCACTTCTATGTGCAACTCTGAGTGTATGTGAATGTTATATATGCATGGGGTAGTTATAGGATAGGATAGCATCATGATTAAATAAATACTAAGCATTGATTTAAATATTATGTTAGAGCTTAAGGAGTTTTAGAGGTTCAAAAGTGCTACGTATACTAGGAGAAAAGGAACCATAAGGTGAGTAAACACTGTATTCATGTTACAAGTGTAAGTAACCATTATGTTTCAAGTTATAAGTGCAAGCTATAGTGTTTTGTGAATCTTTGATATCTTGAAACCCAAGTTCTTTTTTATTTTAATGATTTCTTTGTATGCTTGGATTGCTAAACGAAAATTGGTCTAAAACCATTTTTGATTATCTAATGATAGTACCTTTATGATTATTGTCCTAACTTATATTCTTTCTGGAACTACACTGTTGTTCATCTTTTATTAAATAAGCTAAACTTCTATTACTATTATGTTACATGTGATTGTATCCTTCAATGCTAGCATTACCTTTATATGTTATGAATTATGTTATGAGTTATGTGTGAACATGGCAGTAGCCTTCAGTTTACATGTTATGAGTTATATGTGGACAAGGCAGCAGCCTTCACTTTATATTATGTTACAAGTGGACAAGGCAGTAGCCTTCACTCTATATTATGTTATGAATAGATAAGGCAGTAGGCTTTACTCTATATTATGTTACAAGTGGACAAGGTAGCAACCTTCACTCCATATTATGTTATGAGCAGACAAGGTAGTAGCCTTCACTCTATATGTGTTATGAGTTATAAGTTGATTTCTTTAAACCTTGTTAAATTGCAAGCCATAAACTATGAAATCATAATTTTTGAACTATAAGCTATGAAACCTTCTAAGGGATATATGTTATTATATAAGTCATATTGTTTACTCATTGAGATCATCTTTCTCACTCCTTTTTCCTTGTGTGGTTCCAAGTGAGCAGTATGAGGAGGCAAGATGACGACTCAAGCATTCTACTTCACTTGGGAAATTCTTTGTCTAAGTCTTTAATAATACCATGTTAGGATGGGTCCTTAGACGCTCTAGGAATTATTATGGGATTTTTATTTTAGAATGTTATCTTGGAGAATTTACTTGGAGTCTTATTATCATTTTATTATGAACTATATTAAAGTATATTTTAACTATACTTCCACAACTTAAGGTTTCCTAAAAAAAAAATGGTTTATTTAAGTTAATGTAAGAGGTTTTGGAATGATCCAAGGTAGTATTTGTATATGTATAAGTGGGTTTTACGGGCATGGGTGACCTTATGTCTCCCCATATTCTAGGACCTTCATGTCTCTAAAGTTAGAATGTGACATACGTCCACTCTCCAATCTCAATTGGGTATTCTACTACTAGTTGATACTTACAAGGGAGTTTCAAGCTCACTCCAAACTTACAAAGTGTTTTAATGGCTAGCACACAACCTTTACAAGTGTTTCCCTTAAGCTCACACTTAAACCTATACAAGAGTTTTCTATTGGCTCACTCTCAACCCAATACTATGTGTTTTCAATGCTAACACTTAATAATATGTGTTTTCAATGCTAACACTTAACTCTTTGACCTATCAATGCCTTACAACAACCAAATAATAACAATTAAGAGGTAAAGCTTTAAGAATTAAAATTACAAGAGTTTGGCTTAAGTGAAGGTTGTTAGATTATTATGAGGGTCTTTAGAGGGGGTATTTATAACTTCTTCCCTCCAAATTCCCGTTTCAAAAAGTTACCAAAAAGGATCCTCACAACAACCACAAAATCTTGCATTAAATGCTCTATCAAAGTTGGGTCACGATCGCTACGCAATTTTCACAATCGAGACTCCATTTTTGTGATCGATACTAATATTTCACGATTGCAATCTTCATAATCCACAATGGCTAGATAACACATGGCAGCATCTTTTTATTGGTTCTTCAACTATTCGTTGCAAGCATGGATTTCTATATGAATTTCATGGTTGCGAATCAAGGATCGCACCCTTGGTCGTGATTTGTTATGCGTCTCGAAGTTGAAAATTGAACTATGTTGCCTTCTGATTGTCTTGGTCGCGATCGCAGTCGCGATTATGCTATGTTGGGCGCGACTCAGAAGCCAACCAAAGACTTTGGGAGATTTCAAGCACTTTTGAAATTCAATCTATCAAATATGTTATAATTTGCAAAAATAAACACTTAAAGTACACATCAGATAGCTTCAATTTGATTGACAAGATCAAAATAGAGATTGACTAAATTTTGAGATAACTTAAGTCAACAATCTCCCCCTTTTTTATTTTTATAATCAAATTGAACTTAAATATAAAATAACATTCAATTCATTAAAGTCAAGAGTTCTCCCCCTCAATTTATGCAAGATAAACATATTTAAAAATAGATATTTCAAAAAAATTTTGAATCCTTAAACATAAACATATTATATATATTTCTCCCCCTTAACATATTCTCCCCTTTTACTTTTAACATATTTGTTTTATATTTAAGTTCTTATAAAATTTTCTCCCCCTTTGGCAATATCAAAAAGGAATGAATATAATGAAAATGAATAGATAAAAGCTAAATAAGAGTAAATTGAAGAAAATATATAATTGCATTCAATTAATTTCTTGATATTAAAATTACCAAAAGAAATGCATAAAAAATACATAAAAATATTTTAAGATCCATCTCCTCCATTTTTTTGGTTCCTCTTCTTCTTCTTGAGTTTCCTCCTTATGTAATTGTTCCTCTTCTTCACTAAATTACCATTCTTGGAGGTTACATTGATGGAGACCCATATGACCTTGCATTTCAAAGATATCTTGGTGAATATGGTCTAAGAAAGATAGTCTCCTTAAGACTTTTTGAAGAAGTCTATTTGTTTTATTTTGAGATTGAGATGGAGGGACAATGGGGGAAACTTGAGGTTCTTCTTCCCTAACTTGGCTAGATTCTCCAATCATAACTTTGATCTTTTTCTAGTTCTTTCTTGAATCCCAACATCTCTAAAAATATATTCGTATTGTCCTTCATTTTCTCTCAATACCTTTGAATTGATCATGTATTGGAAATCTACAAGGGATTTTTTTATTGGTTTTTAGAGAATGCCTTTGTTGGGTGGGGTAAGAGCCCCAACATGTTTTGCTATGGTTGAGGAGAGATGGAGCAAATGATCAACAAGGAATCGAGCAGTTTAAATGCTCCTTCCTTTTACAGGACCATAAAAGAATAAAAGATGTCTTTAGGAAATCTTTTCATTGCCATCTCCTCTAGCATTTATGGTGAGGGTGACAATCCTATGTAAAACCCAAACAGAAAGTATTTTGATATGTTTGGCAAGGGAGGATTTTGGATCAAAATTTGGTTCAATGAAGATTTTGGTCCAAAAGGAGTTGAGTTTAAGAGTGAAATCATTAGAGGTATAAGCACATTCAGTTTAAAGGCTAAAGATGTTAGCAAGATCTTGTAATGTAAGCTCATAGAGTTTGCCAAAGAATTAAAAATCGATGGCATAATGACCACAAGTAGGATGGAGTTTTTTATGTACAACGAGGGTGGCAAGAAATTCCTGTGTTAATTCCACATAACCATCATCATCAATAAATAAAAACTTCCCCCAATCAAGATTTTTTAGGAAGCCAATAATGCTATCCTCAATACCTAAGATTTTAAGACAAATAAGGCTTGGTATTTTGGTGGGTAGAATGGTTTTTGTCTTTGATCCTAACAAAATTTTGTTTTTCTTCTTGAGTAATTCCCCTCATGAGTTCAAGAGGAGAGGGTTGTTGAGAGGATTGCACTTCTTTTCCTTTTCTAGATAGTCTTCTAGAGGTCATTTATGAAGAAGAGTAGGAGTATGAGAAAGATTTAAAAGAAAAGTTAAGAGAAGAGTTGGAGAGCAGTAGAATTTTAGCTAGAAAATAGTTTAGAGTGTTAGAGAATATGTAAAACTAAAATAATGAAGTATTTATAGGCCAAAAATAGTTGAAAAACGGTCAGAAAATGGCTAGTTTTTTAATTAAATGCACATTTGTCCGTTGAAAAAAGGCTAGTTTTGAATGCTGTCAGACACTGAGTCATGACTGCGACTACATAATCAACTACTATTTTTAAAAAAATTCAAAAATAGCATCCACAACTCAGCAATTGTGGGTAAGAGTGTGAAGGCTGATCAGCAACGACCATAAATTTAAATTTCATGACCGCAATTTTTATGTAGCAATCGCAAATTTTGAAAAAGCAAAAATTTGGATAAAAATTTTGAGTGAGGTGATATACAATGGATTTGGCATTATGAATCAAGGTCCAATAAGATGCAATTATACATTTCATATACTAAGATATCAGCAAGTCATTAAAAAGAAATTCAAGTAATTAAAGTTAAATATACCAAAAATCAACCATAAGCCAACCAACATGCAACCAAAATGCATAAGGTAAAATATCTAAATTTAATTGACTTAAGAGTCACCTCAATTTAAGATTTTAACAGAGTAAAATATGAAAGATAAATATCATAACATGCATAAAATTTTGATGCATATGAAAAACTTTATGTAATTTTGAAAATTTAAGGTAATGAGCTCCCATATAGCATGCCAATTTTCCTTTTCATGAAATTTAATCTTTCTTCATTCAAGGGTTTTGTGAAAATATCAGTAAGTTAGTTAGTTGTATCAATAAATTCTAATAAAACATCACCATTTTGCATGTGATCTCTCAAGAAATGATGCCTAATGTCTATATGCTTACTCCTAGAATGTTGGATGGGATTTTTGGGAAGATTTATAGTACTTTTGTTATCACATTTGAAGGGAATGTGATCAATCACTTGACCATAGTCCTTTAGTTGTTGTTTCATCCAAAGAACTTGAGTGCAACAATAACCCGCTATCACATATTCCACTTCAGCGATGGATAAGACTATCGAAACTTGTTTCTTGCTAAACCACAAAACTAAACATTCACCAATAAAATGATAAGTTTCATAAGTGCTTTTTCTATCAAGCAAATTATAGGCATAATCCGCATCCGAAAATCCAATTATTGTAAAAGATGAATTTCTAGGATACCATAGCCCTAAATGCAATGTGCCATGTAAATACTTCAAAATTCTTTTAACGGCATACAAATGAGATTCTTTAAGATAAGATTGAAAGCGAGCACACAAATAAATGCTATACATTATATCATTTCTAGATGCCGTAAGGTAGAGAAGAGAACCAATCATACCTTTATATTTCTTCTCATTTATTGGCTTACCCTTTTCATCTTTGTCAAGCTTAGTTGATGTGCTCATTGGAGTCTTGCTACTTTTGCAACCATCCATGCCAAACTTTTTGAGAAGCTCTTTTGTATATTTGGATTGGTTGATGAAAATACCATCTTTGCATTGCTTGATTGATAGTCTTAGGAAGAACTTGAGCTCACTCATCATACTCATCTCAAATTCCCAAGTTATACATTTGGCAAATTCTTCACAAAGATGTTCATTAGTAGCACTAAATACAATATCATCAACATAAATTTGAACAATTAAAGTGTCATTTTTATGTCATTTTACAAAAAGTGTTGTGTCAATGTTGCCCTTAACAAAATCATTTTTCAAAAGAAATGTACTTAGCCTTTCATACCAAGCTTTAGGAGCTTGTTTCAAACCATACAAGGCCATAGTTAATTTAAAAAAGATGATTGGAAAGTTCATGATGTTCAAAACCAAGAGTTGCTCAACATAAACTTCCTCCTCAATAAATCCATTTAAAAAAGCACTTTTAATATCCATTTGAAAAAGTTTAAAATCCATATGACATGTATAAGCAAGCAAAATCCTAATAGCCTCTAATCTTGCTACCAGAGCATAAGTTTCATCATAATTAATGCCTTTCTCTTGGTTGTACCCTTTGGCAACCAATCTAGCCTTATTCCTAGTGATGAAGCCATGGTCACCTAACTTATTTCTATAAACCCATTTACATCCAATAATGGGATGATCTTTGGGTCTAGGAACAAGTTTCCAAACTTTGTTTCTCTCAAATTCGTTGAGTTCCTCGTGCAAAGGAATCACCCAAGTCTCATCATTAAGAGCCTCATCGATGGTCCTTGGCTCAATTTGAGAAACAAAAGCAAAATTATTATCTAAGGCTTTAAAATGAGATCTAGTACTTACACCCTTAGATGGATCACCAATGATTTGCTCTTTGGGTGATTCTTGAGGTATCTCTACTCCTTAAGAAGTTCTTAAACATCTTCCTCTTATGGATTTGATTGATCCTTATGATCTTGTTGGTTTTTCACTTAGTCTTCAACTTCCTTTGGAGTTTCATATTAATTCAATTCAAGCTTTTCAAATTTACCTATAAGATCATCAAGAACACTACCTTTCCTAAGATCAAGTTTACTAGATTCATCAAATACAACAATCATAAACTCTTCAATTACCATAGTCTTTTTATTAAAGACTAGCTTTACTAGTGGTAGAATATCCTAGGAAAATGCCTTCATCAGTTTCAGAAGCAAATTTTCCAAGGTTATCCTTAGTATTTAATATGTAGCACTTGCAACCAAAAACTCTTAGATATGAAATCTTGGGCTTTCTTCCATTCCATAATTCATAAGAAGTTTTATTCAAAATGGGTCTTTTAAAAACTCTATTTGAAATGTAATATGAAGTACTAACGGCTTCTGCCCAAAAATAAGTTAGTAAACCATACTCATTAAGCACAGTTCCTAATGGTAAACTACTATTTGAATCCTCAGTTTTACCCTAATTAACAAATGAATCCTTATATTTTAAGAAACTAACAAATATATGTCCTCGCATTTTTATTCCATAAGTGCATTTAGCCCTTCCTCCATTTCTTTTGGTTTTTTTTGTTAAAAAAAATGAAAAAAATAATAAGAAAGTAAAAATCTTATTTCCAAAATATCCTCATCCTGATCCTCTACATACTCTTTCTCTCAAAGTCACAATAAGTTATCAATTCTTTCAAAATCCCTGAATTTTTTCAGATGCCCATTAATAATTTACCTTTTGAATTTCGAGATGCCCAAATCCTCTTATTTTCCACGCTTCAACCTTCTCTTCTAATTCCCTTCCCTTTCAAAATCCAAATCCAAATCTCTATCCATGGTGGTCTCTTCTTCTTTTTAATGACCTAGATCCTCTTCCAACTCAAGCCTTAGGCCCAACCAAATATTTTTGCTCGTCATCTTAGGTCTGTTTCTCTTTATCTTCCTCTCTCTGTTTGCTCAGAAATCTACTTGATTTTTTGAATTGCTGTTAATTTGAATCAATATTGGTGGCACTGCATTTAATAGAGTCATCAAAAAGCTTAATAGATATTTCTTACCAGCAGTAGTAGCGACCTCCTATTATCAAGTAGTTATACTCAACAACGAGCTCTAGCGATTCTCCATCTAAAATTTTTGAATGTTCTTTTTTTGGTATTGTCTTTGTTTCCAAAGAATATCTTAAAACTAATCTCTTCTTATTATTGTTTTTACCTTTTTTTTATTTGTAAATATAGTTGCCTCATTAGATTTTCTACTTATAATTCCTTTTAAATATTTCATATGAATGCCAAATTGAAAAAAAAAAAAAAAAAAAAAAGCATAACTGCCCTTTTTTCTTAAAATGGCCGTTGTGTTTTTTCTATATTAGATTTGAATTTTTTGTCTCATGTTACTTGTCACCTAATCAAGGTGACCGAGTGTTAGCTGCTAGGATAATTATGCATCTTATGAAGTTAGGTAAAATGAATTTCACAACATAGTGGTACAATTAATGTGTCTGTTTGGTGTTAGAGTTTTGTCAGATACTTAGGGGGTATCTCATAGAAATTCTTTATATCTCATCTAAATTAACAAACCCAGTTTTGGTATTAACTCCATCTTCAATCACTACAACCAAGACATCAACTAAAACATTTTGATCAGCAAATACTAACTGAATACTAACCGAATTTTAAATAAAAAATATAACCAAAATACCGGCCTATTTTCGATCAAATACAAACTGAAATTACCGAGGGATAAAATTGGTCGATGACTTTTGATGGGAATGATTAGCGTATTAATTTACCAACCATTTGGACATTTATTACTGACCAAATGTAAACTAAAAGTTAGGTGAAAATTTTAGTAGGTGTAAAAATTTACCGACCGAATTAATCACCATATACCACATATCAAAAACAGAACAGTCAATAAATGTATTAAAAAAAAAACCAAACATTTAATAATTTGCTGACCACTTATCGACTATTTTGATCCATTACTAACCAGTTGTAAATCAAAAATCATATGTGAAATTTTAGGAGGCATTAAAAATTTACCAATTGAATTAGCCACCAGTGCCACATATTAAAAATAAAACAATTGACAAACGTATTAAAAAAATCAAACATTTAATAATTTGCTGACCAATTACTAATCATTGTTTTTTGATACGTGGCTTTCTATGACTTATCCAGTCTATAATTTAATAATTCATTATTTGTTCAATTAGTAAACGGTCGATAAATATCTTTATATATAATCAAGTCATTCTTTTTTCTTCCTCTCATCTCTTCTTCTCTTCTTCTCTTTTCTTTCTTTTTTCTTGCTCTCCTCCCACCAGCCATTGTAGTCCCATTTGTTAGATAGCATCTTGTCGTTCTCACCTTTCTCTCCTCTAATTGGCATTCCAATCTAATCCTATTCTAATAAGTATTTTTAATTTATTTATGCACTTTTTTCTGTAGTTTTCTATGTAATGCAATTTTTGTTTAGTTTTTGTTTTTTTTTTATTATTTGTTAATTTAAATGTGGGTTTGTTGAAAATAATTCAATAATTGTTATGTGATATTTATGTGTTTTTATGTGGTTTATATGGAAATTATGTGTTTAAATTTTTTATTTTATTTAGTTTTGTGTTTTTATGTGAATTAAATTGTGTGATGTAAATAATTTTTATGTGTCATTAAATTTATGTAATTTTTTATTTAATTTATGCATTTTTTATTAAATTTATTTTTATGAAATTTATGTATTTTTTATTAAATTTTATTTTTTAAAATGATGTGTTATTAAATTTCTATATTTTTATTAAATTTCTATTTTTTATTAAATTTCAATGTTTTTATGTGGTTTATCTGAAATTTTTTAAATTAAATTATGTAATTTAATAAATTTTTGTGTTTTTTTTTTTTTAATTTTGTGTGCATTTTGTTAA
This sequence comes from Reutealis trisperma, assembly GCA_947687605.1. Taxonomy (NCBI): domain Eukaryota; kingdom Viridiplantae; phylum Streptophyta; class Magnoliopsida; order Malpighiales; family Euphorbiaceae; genus Reutealis; species Reutealis trisperma. The sequence continues at coordinate 4,391 of CANTUT010001837.1, read as the reverse complement.
TTTTTAGATTTTTAATTTATAATCTTAGGTTATAATTTATTAATATTGAAGTAATTTTGTTATAATTTATTATTTCGTTATTTCAATTTGCTTTGCTATTTTCATTTTAGTTTATTTGAAATTTTTCTAGTGTTTTAGGTGGATTTTCTGCATACAAGAGATAGATATATTAATTTTTTTTGTATTTTAATTTTTTTTATTTAACTTGATTGTAATTATATGTATTTTAATATAATTATAATTTGCATAAATATGTATTTTCATTGTATATTTTTTATAATTTGCATGTAATTTGTAATTTATTAGCATTTAATTTGTATTTTATTTTAGTAAAGTTTGTATTTGATTTTGTATGTTTTAGTTACGACAAATTAGTAAATATCTAAAATTTTTCAATGTAAGTATTATACTAATAATAGGAAAAATGAAATTAGCAATAAAAATAGGTAGGATTAATTAAAAATATAAAAATAACAAGAAAAAATAAACATGCCATAAAATGAGAAATTTTAAATGCAAGAACTTCAAAAAAAATACCAAAAAAAAATTACTTTTAGTTACAATTAAAATTAGGATTAATTAAAAATATACAAAGATCAAGAAAAATAAATATGCCATAAAACAAGAAATTTCAAATGCAAGTATTTCATAAAATACCAAAAATATTAGGATTAAAATTAGAATTAATTAAAAATATACAAAGATCAAGAAAAAATAAATATCCCATAAAACAAGAAATTTTAAATGCAAGCATTTCATAAAATACCAAAAATAAAAAAAATTATTTTTAATTAGGATTAAAAGTATGATTAATTAAAAATATGCAAAGATCAATAAAAATAAACATTTCATAAAATAAGAAATTTTAAATGCAATTATCTCAGGCACACTTTTTATTATAAAGATTCCGATGCTGTTTTGTCTTCTGCTTTACCACGACCACCGCCTCTTACGACTGAGCTGATTCGGGAGGAGATAGGTAACGAGTTCATGAGGTCGTCAGAAATATTCCTATACAGATACAATAGTAGGTCTAGTAGCATATGTAAGACGTGGGAGATTTCTTGTGAGTATTAGCTCAGCAGGCAGGACTTTCTATTCCAAATTATTTGCAGCCTGTAATTGCTCCTCCTCATTCACCTCATCCTGCTAGTGATGTTGCTTCTCCTCAACCTCATCCTATTGGTGATGTTGTTGATGATTATATAGTAGATTCAAAGGGAGACAATGCTAATGCTGCAGATTTAAATTAAGCTTATCTTTTTTTTAAAAAATATATATGAATATTAATTTAGCATTTTTTGTTATACATATACAGTTTTAATTTATATTAAATTACATTTTCATTGCAATTTATTATATAATATTTGTATTTTATTTATAATTTAGTACATTTAATATTTATATTTTTAAAATTAAAAAAATAATATCAGAACTTGTCGACCATTTTTCCTACTAAAATTATTATTTTTTATTATTTTTAATCACATTACCAACCTTTTTTTGCTGACTGCATTTAATTATTTTTATTTCATTCAACCATTTTTTGACTATTTGCCAACCGATTATATTTATTTTAATTATATTTTATTTAGTGATTGATCATTTTCCTACTACTTTCATATTTTTATATATTTTCTAAATGCATTTACTGACTAATTTAAAATACTTACCGACAGTTATTTTTTTTATTATTTTTAATCACATTACCAACCTTTTTTTGCTGACTGCATTTAATTATTTTTATTTCATTCAACCATTTTTTGACTATTTGCAGACCGATTATATTTATTTTAATTATATTTTATTTAGTGATTGATCATTTTCCTACTACTTTCATATTTTTATATATTTTCTAAATGCATTTACTGACTAATTTAAAATACTTACC